>CAEGAF010022270.1:0-14774 GCA_903067075.1 Micropoecilia bifurca
CTTGCAGCTTCGGCAGAAAACAATAGGAAAAAGCAGGAACCGGAAACGATTAGTGTCCCACAAATTCAAACGGAAATACGTCACCACCTCCCGTGGCATATATCCCATTCCGTAGCTTTCGGTGTACTTCTAAATTTGTTTCTTAGTCGCATCTTTTCGGGATAGCTACTGCCTCTAGTGGCATGGAGGTGGTAATACAACTAATATAATTACATCACTAAATCAGAATACCGCAAAGTCTTTATTATTTATTATTATTTTTTCATTCTCTTAAGAATTTAGAGCTAATTAAATGATCTAAACAAGACCTTAAAGTGGTTCCAGTTTCTCTCAATGGCCAACCTGTTGAAGCTGTTTCAAATTTTAAATACCTTGAGTCGTTCCTGGACAGTCAGCTCAATTGTGCTGAAAACACTGACTATATTTTGAAGAACTGATCTCAGAGACCCTACCTTTTAAGAAGATTTAATGATCTTAAGGTGACCCAACTAGAGTCTAGTTGGGTCACCCCTGTCTTGAATTTGGGGGGGAGGAGGGGTCATATTTTATTTATCACTACAGAAGGGTTCAGTGAATGCGCATATAATATTGGTGGGCTCGGTACCTCAAAAAAGGTTAAAAGTCACTGTATTGGAGTAATGCTTAAGAGAAATTTATTTAATCAACGAATGTTAAGAATATGTGCGACAGACTGGCGACCTGTCCAGGACGTACCCTGCCTCTCGCCCGGAACGCCAGCTGGAGATAGGCACCAGCAACTCCCGACCCCATCAAGGGATAAAGGGTGTAAGAAAATGGATGGATGGATGGATGTTAAGAATATGTGTGTATGTATCCCATCTGCTCCGATTGCAGTTTTCTGGCCGTTCCATGGTTACATATCTTTAGAAAAACCTGACCTTCAGATTTTGATTTTGGCTGATGTGAATTTTTTGTGTCTGAAATGTCGCTAAATATAACAACAAAGTCACTGAGTTGGCAACAATGGGGTGAATATCGTTAACTATAAACATGCAGACCTGACCTGGTGGACGGGTCTATCAGTCAAACCTCTCATTGTAGAGCAGAAAAGAACAGAGGATGACTTATAAACCTTTACTGATGAAGATAAGATTAGGGGATAAAATGGGCTTCACGTGTATCGGCCAATCATAATCTCCCAAAATTAAGGAAATTGGCACCCAGAAATCCACTAGTCAATAAATCAGTTGGCCAATAAATGTATCCTATATTACACATGTATGTAATGTAAACAGCACTGCCAGAGATGCAATAAGTTTATTGCAGTTGTGTGAATGATCTAATGATTGAACTGTTGATTGCAGTCTGATCAACAGTCTGATCTGCTAACAATAGTTCTACAATTGGTAGCAGAACTGGAGGGCCACAAATTTTGGTTTTGGGCCAGCCCTGCTTGTGGAATGCCATTTTGACTCTTAACTCTTTAAGGTGGCATGTCAGAATAGAACAGCTGTATTTGGGTATTAATAAATGGAATTTATGAATTCAGCTCACTGACTCTTCTTCAACCTCATACATCACGAACTTAGCATGGAGAATGGATGATTATCCTCACCAGTTTACTTGTTGGGGCTTCGGATAGATCATGTGCATCATTACTTGTTACCTTGGCCAAACCTTGCAAGCAGCCTTGTGTAAAATGCCATTTTCAATAGGCCGGAAACGACCGAGTTGCTTTTCCCGAATGCGGAAGCTGACGTGCAAAGAGCCCATTATGCGTGGACAGATTTTTTTCCTTTGTCTGCATCAAGTAATTTATTCCAAAAGTCATTCTGAGTAAGGGCAGCTTAAGTGCCACTAGAGATACGAGAACCACAACAATATGATGAGTGTCACAAAGTTCTTATAGGGCAAAATCTAATTGGAGGGGATATCATGTTTCATTAATGTTCGTTTTTTAATGGGTTTTATTAATACCGAACGTCCAAGAAGACAGAAATTACAGTAACATGCTAAAGTTCTCAATACAGGAAGAATTTCTAGACTCTTAAAGGGGCTAGTGTTATGTATTTCCCAGGCACATAGTTCTATGTTAGCACTATCAAGTATCTATGTTACATTCAGTTGCTATAAAAATGTTGCATTAAATGTGACTTAAAAGAAATGGACATGTGGATTATGCCTTGACTGTTTTTGACTGCTGCTGGGAACCAAACATCACGATGTGGGGCAATTTAAGAACTAAACTGGACAATTAGAAGACTAGTTTTAGCTTAGTTTGCTCATTTTTAATTTTTATTCACCCCCACCGCCCCCGTCCACTCCCTTCCTCTCTTGGTCTCCTTGTTATCACTGATGCCTGTCCTTTTTGTTGCCGTAATGGAATACAGTCTGTAGTCCGATTAAGCCAATAAAGTCAATAATCCAACAAGAGGAATATCTCACTCTCCCAACTTGTTAGAGCAAATCTGACCTAGTTCTACACAGCAGTGAGATCCACATAAACAAAGTCATTCAGATAGCTTTAACAACAAGTGTAAATTTAAAATCATTCTTTTCAATTTTAGTCTGGTTATAATATAATATAATATAATATAATTGTGCTTCCTATCTTCCTTAACAAATTTTTACTGGTCAGTACTTCAGGGTTTTATGAATATAATTGCTTGGAATTACATTGTAGTCAAAACATATATTTGAATGAATTGTAAATAACTGAACTTGAATTTGGTTTGTACAAAGCGCATTGAGAAAAGTTTTTTGTGTTGATTCACCTCACCTCTCTAAATAATGAAGAGAATTGAATTAAATAAATTATAATAAGAAGGGTCAAGGGTGTTAAGAAAATGGATGGATGGAAATTATAATAAGGCTTAAACTGGCCGTATTTCTGGCAGACCACCGTTTTATCATAAATAGAGATGGGAAAGAACTGAAAGACCACTGAAAATGTTTTAATTTCTCTGATTTAGCTGTCTATAATTAATGTTTAGAGTAACATTTTAGTTCTACTTCATAAAATACTGATATCTCTTAAATCATAAGAACACTGCCTTTTTAAACATTCAGAAACAAAACAACAACAACAAAAGAAACAAAAATCAGATGGTTAGAACTACAAAAAAAATACAGTTTCCAGTACAATAAATGCTCAAAGCAACAACATTTAGTGGAATAACCCTAATTCATAGCTACAGATTTTGGCACCAGTTTTTTTTTTGTTTTTTTTTTTGTTTTTTTACAACTTTCTGGGTCCAAATACAGTTCACGCTAGACTGGAATGGCTATCATACATGTAGAGATGCAGATGTTACAAAATTAGAAATTATTGATTTATTGTTTTTGTACTTGTTGTAGTTTCACTTGTAGCACCGAATTTTTCCATATGTGGGCGCTGTTCACCAAAAAATTGACTGTCTGGCCTTGGCTTTTGTGTGCCCTGCCACAGAAATAAACCGCTGTAAAAACCCGATTTTTTTTAGTGACCACTGCTCGGCTTAAAAATCTGATAATAATAAATGCACTGATGATGCAACTGGCAACTCAGAGGTGATAATCTCCTTTGTTCACACGCCTGCAAGTAAAAACGGAAATCACAGACAATATATGTATGTAGTACCCTTTATTTATTTTTTATTGAAGGTGTTTTCCTTAATGAAATTATGTTAAATGTTAAAAATACTTACGTTTTGCAGCACTGACATTAGATGTTTGGTTTTTTTAAAAGATAATAACAAGTGACTACCTTAAATTCACACCTTGAATGATATTATATAAATACGGACTACATAGCCCCAGTGGTTCCCCCCTTCGCAAGAAAGCTGGCGGAGTGAACTGGGTGTAGCTGTGTCTGTGTGTGCCTTGGCCAATGGAACCAGATCCTCCCTGCAGTGCGTAAGAGCGCGATTCAGGATTTAACCAAGTCTTTGCTGCGCGCCTGTCTGCAGTCTTCACCAGAGCACCGACGGCCCGAGAGCCTCCTGACGCAATGAGAGTGTAACCTCCACACCGCTTTGGACCCAGACTATATATATATATATATATATTTTTTTATATATTTTTTGTTACGAAAAAAAACAACAACAAAAACCCCGCGCGCGTATCCTTTCCATCCTTCGAACGATGACCGGAGTTTTCGATCGGAGGATCCCGAGTGTGAAGCCCACCGATTTCCAGAGCTCCTTCCAACTCTCCAGCATGCACCATCCGTCTCAGGAATCCCCCACGCTGCCGGAGTCGTCGGCCACGGATTCTGGATACTACAGCCCCGCTGGCGGAGTCCCTCACGGCTACTGTTCTCCCAGTTCGTCGTCGTCGTACGGGAAACCCCTGAACGCCTATCAGTACCAGTATCCCGGTGTGAACGGATCTGCTGGGAATTACACGACGAAATCCTACAGTGATTACAGCTCGTACACGACCCCCGCCTACCACCAGTATGCCGGGACTTATAGCAGAGTTCAAGCCCAACCGAGCCCACAAGGTACGGGCCTAAATATATATATGTGTGTGTGTTGTTTTTTTCCCCGCTTGTGTTAAAGCGGATTGGAATTACCAAAGAAAATTCTATTAAATCTATTTTTTTCCTGCACACTCTTTCTAAATATGCAGGAAGGAATTTTAACTAAGATCCAAAATAAAATTACTGAATTATTATTATTATTTTTTGCAATAATTCAAAGGCAATCCAGATACGGATGCAAAACGTGTTTTTTTTTGTTCTCGCTTTGGAAGTTATCGAGTTATATTTTTCAAATTGTTGTAAATTTGTGGCACATTTTCACAGTCGTGTTTGTTTCGTTTTATTTTATTTTTTCAACCATCAGACAAAGAGATAAGCGAGCCCGAGGTAAGGATGGTGAACGGGAAACCGAAGAAAGTGAGAAAACCCCGGACCATTTACTCCAGCTTCCAGCTGGCCGCCCTGCAGAGGAGGTTCCAGAACACGCAGTATCTGGCGCTGCCGGAGAGAGCCGAGCTCGCTGCCTCCCTTGGACTCACGCAAACACAGGTGGGATTTAACTGCTTTATGTTTTGAAAGGGGGGGAGAAAAAAATGTCTTCTGTAATAAGAAAAAAATGTTTTATTCACTGTGCACTTTTATGCATTGTGTGTAAAAGAAAGAAAGAAAGAAAGAAAGAAAGAAAGAAAGAAAGAAAGAAAGAAAGAAAGAAAGAAAGAAAGAAAGAAAAAAGGGAAAAATATATATATAACCGAAAAACTCGACAGTATTACATGCTAACACGCCTTCATTTCAAATCGAATATTCAGGTCAAAATCTGGTTCCAGAACCGAAGATCGAAGATGAAGAAGATCATGAAAAACGGCGAGCTTCCCCCAGAGCACAGCCCGAGCTCCAGCGACCCCATGGCCTGCAACTCGCCGCAGTCCCCGGCGGTGTGGGACGCGCAAGGCCCCTCCAGGTCTCACAGCTTACAGCCACAGAGCATCAACGCGGCGGCATCTAACTTTCTGGACAACACGTCGAATTGGTACTCCGCCACCGGCAGCTCCATGGCAACCCACCTTCAGACCCCGAACTCGATACAGCATTCGTTGGCTCTCGGAGCTGGAACGTTATATTGAAAAGGAAAAAAAAGGGGAAAAAAAGGAAAAAGAAACAAAAGAACCCCTCCTGTTGTTTTTAATTTTATTTTTATTTTTTATTATTATTTTTCTATTTTCATTTCCTTTCATGGGACTCGTGTTCACATTTCAGAGGAATATGCAATGTATTTCATGGCAGTCATAGAGGAAACGTGTAAAATGTGTAAATGTGTGCATGTAATTTATTGCATTTTGGAAGAATATTAAACGTTTAAATGGACAATGGAGCTTCGAACCCTCACGCCTCCCTTTCAGTATCTCTTCTTCCCTCCAGCCTGAAATATTTTCATGTGAAATGAAATAGGAAGAGAAAAAAACATCAACAAAAACAAAAAGCGCCTAGAAGACAAAGAGAAAATTCGTGCGCCTTAGGCAACATGTCGGCTTCAGTCTCTGCTGTATCAAACAAACATTAGAATCCACTCATTTCAGTCGATTTCCTTTGTTCGGTTATTCGTGTAGTTTTATTCCACTGACTTAAAAGTGCGTTAATTACGACTGCAAACAAAAATTAGACGCTATATCTCTTATGTGTCTGACCGGTTTCTCTGGATGAGGACGATTTATTCTTCGATTAGGCTGCACATTTCGGACAAGTCAGAAAATCGGCGCTATGGATTAATTGTGGAGGAAAGGCAACTGTTATAACTGACGCGTTTTTGCGGCAGTGAACTGCAGTGATTTCTGAGGCTTTTAATTTCCCAATAACACTTCACACTACGAGGCTTTTAATGAATGTGGTTTATTATAGATCATTTTAATTATTTTTATACTATTATTATTATAGATTATTACACCTGAAAATGATTTTAATATTTATTATTATTATTATTATTATTATTATTATTATTATTATTATTATTATTATTATTATTATTATTATTATTATTAATGATAATAATAAATATCTATTAAATAATAATAAAATAATAATCTATTAAAACGTGTCCTTATTCATTTTGTGTCTCAGCGTAGAGGCTGATTGGGTCTCTAAGTTATTTCCAGCGCCCATGTCTAAAGAGAGTAGCCGCTCGTCGCTGCAGACCGTCTGCAGCCGCTCTCGCTTTGTGTTTCCCCTACAATTATACTCGCTTTGAATGGCAGAGAGGAGGCGAGGGGAGAGAAGGGGGCGGCACGGAGATCTGAGACAATCCGCATTCCTGTGGGGGTAGAGCGGCTCCAGCGCTCCGCCACTCCCGCGGACTCAGCCCACCTTCCGGGGGGAGGAAAAAAAAAGGAAAAGATGAAAAAAAAATGCAAATGAAAAAGAGAAAGATGCTAGATCTGTTTTTATTAAAGGCGATGTTAGCCAAAAGTAGGAATGAACGGGAAGCGTCGAGAGCGTAATTGAATTTCAGGGGACATGTGCTCGAGGACCACATGAGTGAGTTTGTGCAGGTGGAGCGCGCTGCAATATGCGCGCACAATACTGCGTCTGACCAGCGTTGACCTGTGCATGTTCCACCTGACACACAATCCTCCTGCCGATTGCGGCCTGCATTGCACGCACATGCACTCTGATGCAAAGTGCTGCAGACAGACAATGCGTCCCTTAGTCTAAAGCCCCGCGGTGCCTTTTTCTGTTGCCCTTATTTCTGCTGCAGGTCAAATAAAGCGTCGCCAACAAAATATCCATAGCGGGTCACTCCATGAAATTTAAACCTCAGACACATTGCACGTTTTTTTTTCTTTGACAAATCTCGTGTGTGTGTGTGTGTGTGTGTTTCAGATAACACACACCTCAAACGGCGCAAACTAGAGGTGCCATTACATCGAGAGAGCTCCCCCGTTTATTTTCAACCGAACATTTTCCACTCAGCCAGACCCCCACCCAGCCCTCCAGCAGCCCCCCCTCCCCCAACATCACCACCACCACCACCAGTTTTTGCAAATCGAGTCTAAATAATGACAGTTAAGCTTTACTGGACAGCTTCAACTGTAACACTCCACAATAATTATTCTGCAGGATTAGGGGGGGCCTCCATTATCATAATCTGGACATTGACAATTACCTATAATTTGCAAAGATGCGCTTGGTTCTTGATTGCAGAGAGGGCTCTCTCTTTTTTTTTCCGAGCTCGCCATCACTAAACAGTGACAGTAATAACAGCTAATTTTGCAGGCAATATATATAAGAGAGCTTACCAGGGTGTGCAAACACACTTTCCCACCTGGATTTTGCTTATTCAACCAGCAGCGGCGAAGCAGCGCAGAACAGGAGTCGTTTTGTGGTTTTTGTTTTTCGTTTAATCTTTTGGTGGTGGACAGAAAGCGGAGGAAGGTAAGAGTGAATCTTCTTACAGCTTCCCTGACCAATCTCAGTTCTCTTGACTTTGAAGGACCAAACAGTGACCCATAGCTGCAATGTGTGCGTGTGTGTGTGTGTGTTTTGTTTTTTTGGGGGGTGGGGGGAATCAACTCGGAAATATTAGTTGGTTTCTTTCCTTGCATTATAGAGGGCCTAGTTGGATTGCGCGTACCTTTACGAGGTATGCGCGTTTTAGTCTTTGAGATTTGTGCATCAACTGTTGCTGGAGCTCCAGATGCATGTGACACATGATTCTACAACCACACCCCCATCGACTGCACCCTCAACCGTCCATGCCTCTATCTATCTATCTATCTATCTATCTATCTATCTATCTATCTATCTATCTATCTATCTATCTATCTATCTATCTATCCATCCATCCATCCATCCATCCATCCATCCATCCATCCATCCATCCATCCATCCATCCATCCATCCATCCATCCAGAAACATCATGCCATGCATCCGTTTCTGCAGAAACTGATTTTTTTTTTTTTTTGCATTCCTCTCAATGTGCCAAACATTCTCTTTATGAGCTGTGTTGATGTTTACTCGACCGCAGCTACTGGCTCCCTGCAGCCCGGTTGCACGTACCCCCCCCCCACCACCAACCCCCCTCACCTCCCCACCACTCCCCGTACCCAACCGTTGGGGGCCCCCCGTGCAGGTAAAAAGAACCAGAATGAGCGCCAGTGGGACATCCGCGACTTTGACAGCTGCATGGAGCCTTTTTTTTTTTCCTAGAGTCGTAATTTCAGATAATATCCCGAGCCGTGCGCCTTCTCCTCTCTCTGACAATTTGTATATGAATAACCGAATAATTTCCCCCCCTTTTGTTCCATCCGTTGCTACCTCAAATCCAAATAAAGATGGCTTTTTAGTATTAAAAGTGGTAGAAAATTACAGGTAATTATCTTTGACGGTAAAAACGCTGTAATCAGCGGGGCTACATCAAAAATTACCCTAATTATGCCTGCATTTATGAGAATGGAGGGGTGGAAAAAAAAGAGGAGAGGAAAAAAAAGGCTCACTTGGATAAAAACCCACAAATTGTCCCAAATATCTCCTTCATATTGAACGCCGCTGCAGCTGGCTGCTTTGTTCAAGCATCGATCCCTGTGGAGCTTGGCATTTTAGGACGGAGGGAAGGGAGAAAACATTTTGTCAATACTTCTAATAATTGAGGGTGAAGCGACGAGATGAGCTGGACCTGGAGCAAATGTCTTTCGGGGGGTAAGTTAATTTCCTCTGGCGTTGAGTGAGTGCATTTGATTTTTTTTAAATATACTGGCGTTTCTCCGTCACCCCACTGAGTTCATCTAAAAATGTTTGATGAAAATGTTTTTTCTTCGTCTTCTTATCTTTTTCACTGAGCACCGTGTCATACACTTGTATGCGCCAATGTGATGCGCCGATGTGATGTTGGCCCAATATAAAAACCACGAAAAAGGCGTGAGATGAATACAATTTTGTTTTTTCCTGCTCTCTCTCTCCTTGGTGGAAATCATGCAAACAGCAGGCGTCTTGTTTTGAGACACGGTTTTTTACTCATTCTGACAAAACATAAAAAGTGTATGTACAACTAAAGTCGCAGAACATATTTACAGACACTTTTGCTTGGTTTTGCATGTTGGGGAAATAAAAATTAAATGCAGTCACAGGGGTGTTGTTATCATGGCAAAAGAAGAAGAAGAAGAAGAAGAAGAAGAAAAAAAGGTTTTCTGTGAGTGATGGTGCACCGATACGGTCAGCAGTCTTTCCTTCAATGCCCCCCCCCCCAAAGCCCCACCTACTCACAAATCTCCCCCCCCCCCCCCCTCCATCTCCCCAAAAACAAAATAAAAGAAAAAATTGTCCACGGGCAATATTTGGTATATTCAGATGTAGACATGAATGAAAGCATGACAAAAAAAAAAACGTGCCAACTCAACAGCCATATACGCTTGAAAAAAAAAAAAAAAAAACCCAATGAGAAAGTCCCCTTTAGTTCGTGTCCCTGGACCGAGGCTCGGCTGGTTCGATCCTCCAGCAGAGGAGCAGCTCCCTCTCGCTCCTCTCCAGCGTCCCAAGTTGTAGGCTACGTTGCGGAAAAAAAACACAAGTACTGCACAGCGAGGAGATCCCGCAGAAAAGGGCCTCCAAGCAGACTGCCTTTGCAGACCCCCCCCCTGCGGCCACCCACACCCCCAGCTCCGTTTGGCCCTCGCCAGTCTATCTCTGCATCGACTCTTGATGTGGAGACGAGTACCAGTGAGAGTAGCCGGGCATGTAGCTGTTGGCCGGCATGTTCACTCCTTTGGAAGAGGCCGAAACGTCCCAGATCGGAGGGATGGTTGGGGAGCGCGGGGATAGGGACATGGAGCCCGGGATGGGGTCGCTCTCGTGCGGGTTGCCGCCTTGCTTCAGCAGCTTCTTGAACTTCGACCTCTTGTTTTGGAACCAGATCTTTACCTGCGGGATGAGAGGGCATCGTTTTATTGAGCTGGAAGTTGCATTGCAAGTTATCAGCGGTGGGGGTTTTTTTTGGTTTAGGTTGTAAGGTTTTCTGCCCAGGGCAGCCAGTCAGGTGGGGCCCCACAGATGAGATTTCTATCTATTGTGACTTGGCTAAAGTGTGTTTTTTTTTTTTGAGGAGCCATTGTTAGAGTTGACCATCTCTTGCTGTAAGCGTTCCTAATCTATACTAATGATAGCTCAACTGAGTTATTCTGCTTTGAAAATAATCTTAGATCAACGTAACATCGTATTTTGAAAACGCGCAAAAGTAGCGGTGGTGTTGCTTTGTGCGCATAAGAAAAACATTAGAATCAAACGAGGATGATGGACGATGATGTCAAACCATTTTTTTAAAAAAATGCTTTTGTTTTCCTGTTTTCCTTTTTCATCTTTTTAATCAACGCAGAGTGGTGTTGTGTGTTTTGCGCGTGGGGCTGCGGAAGAGCAGGCCGTCAAAGCAAGACGACAATAAATGCAGAAATATGCGTCCTACCTGCGTTTGCGTCAGTCCCAGAGAGGCCGCCAGCTCGGCGCGCTCAGGCAAAGCGAGGTACTGGGTTTGCTGGAATCGGTGGTTTAGGGCTTGGAGCTGCAAGCTGGAGTAGATCGTCCGCGGCTTGCGTATCTTCTTCCCCTTCCCGTTAAACCGAATCTCTCCGTTTTCAATCACTGTCGTCTTCTGCTGCTCTGAAACAAAAACAAGCAATGCGATTAGTCCAAAAAAAAGAAAGAAAGAAAGAAAGGAAAAAGCCACACAGCGAGGGCAGAATCATGGGTTTTCTGTTAAAAATAATGATAATATATATATGACAAAAAAATCAGAAGCAGTGCAAAAAGAAATCGAGAAATTGCTGCTGATAAAACATCCACCTCTCTCTGCCTCTCTCTCTCTTTCTCTGGCTTTCCGCTGCAGCCAACAATCCTCATGTGCTGTCATATTTAGGATATTGCTGGTAATGACATGTCAATTAAATGCTAATTACAACATTCAAGGCGTGCAGGCTGCCTAATTTTCACGAGTAGTTGGTGAGGATTGCGTGGTCGAGATGATCACACCCAGGGCATTAAATCGGAGGTTTTTGTGGAGGGGAGTGCTGGGGATAAAAAAAAAACACACACACACAAATAAGCAACAAAGAAGCGGGGGAACAAGGCTGCTCCTTTTGGATTTATCCGGTGCGTTTTTTACGCTCGGCTTAGGGAAAGAAGAAGAAGAAAAAGAAGACGGGAAGAACGATAGCTCCAGGCGTTGGATCGTCGGAGGTAAAACAAAGAAAAAAAAAGGTTAAATCCGGGTTGTTAAAGCTTAAACAGGTACGCCGCTAATTGCAATTAGATGGACAAGGCTGGAGGGGGGGGGGGGGGAGCAGGAAGGGGGGTGGGGGAAGAGAGGGGGGGGGGGTTCTCTTACCTGCGCCGTCTAACCGCGTCTGTCCTCCGGCGTTGTTGTGATAGGACGGCAGGTACGGGCTGTGGTGCGGATGGCTCACGTACGGGTAAGGTAGCGACCGGTTGTAGGTGTTGGTCCCCGGGTACGCGGTGCTGCTGTCGTGCTGGTGGTGAGCGTGCGATCCGGAGTGGAGGCAGTGCAGCGGGTAGTGGCCGCCGGCCATCGACGGGGAGCTCTGCTGCGAGTGCGACTGCTGCCCAAACTCCATGAACGCGGACTTGGACGAGTCCTGAGCCTCCAGACCGTCAGCCATCGTTGTCATGGTCATCATCGAATTTTCTGCCTTGAGAGCACTCACCCTCCCCTCCCCCCCCCACCGCCCCCCCACCACCGCCGCCGCCGCCCCCCCCCCCAAAACCCCCTCCTCTCTCAAGACCAAATCGCTTTTTCGCTCTCTCGCTGTGCTGTTGTCTCTTCCTTCTCTCTCTCTCTCTCTCCCCCCCTTTTTTCTCCTATTAACACCCCAGATTTCCCGATGCCGTCTTTATCCGCCCCCCCCCCTCCTCCACCCTCATCCGCGCTTCCTCTCTTGTCCTGCGGTATTCTCACTCAAAGTGGCGGAAGGTAGACATAAGTTAAGGGAGAGATTTTAAGGTGGATTCTGTTAAAATTGAGCCCTCGCTTGCAGACTTGATGCAGACACTACAAGTAAAATGGTTTGTCTCCAAAGGGCAGCGCCTCCCGATTGGTCATCCAGCCCAACGTCATCAGTTCTCTGCGCTTTTACGGAGACTTGAGCTGGAGTTAACCCACGTTACCAGCTCCCACCACAAATGCGGGAGGGTTGGGGGGGCTGGGGGTGAGAAAAACAATATGTGGTGGGGAAAGACGCCTAATTCCTATAGACAAGCGTAGAAAACAGCTCCGGTTGATGCGCAGAGGCGATTTTTTCCCCCTTCCTTCGTTCTTTCTGTCCTTTCTCTTTGGCGTAGTAGCTGGAAATTACGCACGCTGCGTAACACGGAGCGCACTTTAATTAAGTCAGATGAGGTAGCAGAATGTATGTATCCATCTCAGTTAGGTCACCTCTAATCAAGGAACTAATTGGATACCAGAAGGTATCGCCATATTTAAGGACTGCTGTACGTGGAGAGAGAGAGAAAAAATACAAACATGGACAAACTCAAACTGAAGAGAATATTATAATTCAACGCTCTTTTAAGGGAAACTGCATATTTAAAAAATGCATTTATTTTTAAAAAGATGATATTTCAAGGAATTATTATTATTATTATTTTTATTATTTTTATTATTATTATTATTATTATTATTATTATTATTATTATTATTATTATTATTATTATTATTATTATTAGTGGTAACAGTATTAAAATTGTTATAAGGCGTGTTACATTTTTCTCAAGCAGTCAATTAAAGATTAACAACTATTATTATTATTATTATTATTATTATTATTATTATTATTATTATTATTGCTTTTTGTTTCTTTTTTGTACGCCAGTCAGTTTGCTTTGATGTTGTAAAATGAGCCCCCCTAAACGATTCTCTTCCCTCCCCTCCCCCCCAAAGTTACTATAGCAGGAGCTACTGACCATATGATTAAAGATCCTTCAAATGATTCAAAATGCACCACGTGTGACACATCAAACAACAATATGCACAAGGTACAATAGGTTATTTTTGCAAAAGGGAAGGCTGGATACCCAGATAAACTGACAGTGTCTTTTATCCCAGTTGGATCATGAGGCCCGATATGGTCCTCAATATATGTAAATTATACACTTTGCGTCTCAGAGCTGCGGTGTTCGATTAAAAAAAATACGCACACGCACACAAATACGCAAGAATACAGATGTTTTTTCCCTCTGAAGTGCTGTAGTGTAATAAAAAAATCTTTTTTTTCTTTTACTTTTACCACTTTCAGCATTTTTTGCTGCGTTTATGATTTCCCCAGAAGAAAAAGAAGAAGAAGAAGAAGAAAAAAGGCGATGAAAAAATAATTACGCCAGCAATCAAGTTACAGCGAAAACCTATTTGATTAGCGGGCCACACTTTACTCAAATTGCAGCTATAAAATTAAGAACAATTCGCCTGTAATGATTATGGACTTGGATTTATTTTGGGGAGGGTGGAATAAAAGTGGATATAGCATAAATTATCCCCTAATTATACGCCAGTGTGGCCTCAATTATCCTCTTATCAAAAACGGTTGTCTAAATGCAGCGTTTAGTTTCAATTTTCTCCCTTTTTTTCCTCCCTCCTCCTGAAACAAGAACTTGGTACCTTGCTATTATCGTCATTCTACGGATGTTATTTACTTTGTGGGATTTAAAAAGTGCGCAAGCCAGCCGGATAATCATTTTTTCGCTGAGCACAGCTCACCCAGAAAGGAGCAGGCGACCGAGAGAGCAGAAGACACACAGACGGATTTGTTGTTTTTTATTTTTTTTTTTGTTGCTGCTGTTTTTCTCTGCAATCGTCTTTTACATTGATTTCCTTTTCTTTTAATCCAGCAACTCCTGGGAGCTGCAGGTAAGACCTTCTTCCTCTGGGTGCTTTACGCTCCTCCTTCTTAACCTATAACTACGCTGATAAATTATTTGATTGCGTTTGACTATTCGGACTTTCGCAGCCACGCTGGCCTTGTAGAAGTCTGCACGCCTCGGTCACCGCTCAGTGATCTAACACAGTGGCCAATCGCCCCCCCCCCCACCCTCAGCCCCCCACCCAGTGCCCGTGTTCCACTTGGACACGCAGAGGAGAAACCAGATCCTCCAGCCTTTCTAATCGCCCATTGAGTGCTACTACAAAGACATACATGCTTTGCAGCGACGTTGCTCGCTTCCCTGTAGTTTTTTTTTTAAACGAGGGATTCTATGATTATACTGGACATCCTCGGGTGGTGGGGGGGGGGGCGCCGCGCCCGCCGCCGGCAGCGCGGGTGGGGTGGTGTGGTGGGGGGTCGGGGTCGAAGAAGAGCTCTAAAG
>CAEGAF010022278.1:0-10093 GCA_903067075.1 Micropoecilia bifurca
ATTTAATGTTACACAATACAGTTTTACCAAGTTGCTCAAAGTCTAAACTGGTATTGTTGTGCATATAAGGTGTAAAGTTTACTTTCGACCAAACGCCCCCAACGGCATCCCAGCGCCCCCTGCCGTCCTCTAAACGCCCCCCGGGGGGGGCGGCACCCCACGTTGAGAACCACTATGCTAAATGGTTGATAATCTCACAAGGTCTACTCACCTTTCTTGGAGAAAAACTGGGTTATAAACTAACACTCTTGCATTTTTCTCTCTGTCCATTTTGTTTCTGAAAACCCGATTTTATAACTTTTCTTAGCATCAGAGTAACTGCCACAATGACTCGTGGCAGCTGTATTCAGCTGCCGCTTCTACTGACTGCATCTGAACAGCGTCACTCTCAAGAGCTCAAAGCAGGAATGAACCATTTCATGCAGCTCCAGGGGGTTCAGGGCAAATATGGGCATGTGTTTTTTGGTCTATGATGGGTCACATTACATTTTACTGCTAAAAACAATCTTTGAAAATACAATATGATTAATTTTGTATTTGGCAGGACCCCAAATTTTTTTATTTTATTTCTATGAACAAAAGATACATAATTACATTGTAGAGGGCCCCCGGCTGGTCAGGGCCCCTAGAATCGTCTAGGGGCCCACGGTAAAGGGGTTCCTTACTGTGCCCCTGCACACACATGCAGTCCCATGGGATGTTTTCATAATGAAAGTTTCAAACCGATCAGTAGACGGGGGTTTGTTATGGCAAATTTATGACAGAGCTATGATCTGAAAGATACAACTGAAATAACAAGAATGAGTGCAAGTCCTAACTTTAAGAGCTGAGTGGCAAAATTTTACAAATAAATTATGTTTATCTTGAATGATGTGATGAGATAGTTTCTGCTGTTAAATAATGTATAGCTTGAATAAGCAATAAACAAGATGATAAAACAAGTTAATATTTTATTTGTTATCAAGTTAATGTTCAATCTGTTTAGGATTGGGACTTCTAAATTAATAGATTTACAAATCAACAAATTATTCATCTTTTTAAGTATGCTAATTTGAAGATAACTTGCCCGTTCTCTGGGGAATTGACCAAAGAAGTCTGGATGAACAGCAAAATAAAATGGTCTGAGAGCGTTGACAGCCTCTGCAGCTGACAGAGCTCTGTGCTGGACTAGAAAGGTCATCGCCTGCTGCCTCTGTGACCTGAAACAAGACAAGGTAGATATTCATTTCAAGGGTCCTGCTTAGTCTGCCTCCTTATACAGAAATAAAATATGGCTGATTTCGTGTGTGTAGTTGTCCGACTGCACACATGTTGTAGTGACTCATATTTTGAACTGTAATATCAATCCTGAAGAGGAGCATCTAGTTTACATACTTTAGATCAACATTAGATTATTTTTCTTCCTTTGCTCTTTTTCTTCTTGCCTTGGGTTTGTTATTTTGTTTGTATTTCCTTTTAATTCATGTAAAGCACTTCGAATTGCCTTGTTGCTGAAAATGTGCTATATAAATAAAATTACCTTGCCTTACCCACCTAATAGATGAGCTTTTTTCTGCTTGAATGCTTACTTTAAATTAGGAACCCTATTCCCATGTTTTTCAATTATAGATGACTTCCTGCTCCAAAGCACTGGAATCAGATGGCTTCATTTCCTCCTCACTGTCTCTTTAGGTTTTGTAGAGACCCAATAATGAGCCATTCATTTGTTTCAGGTGTGTTGAAGCAGTTTTAAAAGGTTTCAGAAATATGGCTCTTCAGGTTGCTCTGCTGTAGAACTTGACAGCAAGCTGAAAGGTAAATAATTCATTTGACTCAAGTGTGTTTCAACCATTTAAAAGTTGGAGGACATATTTCTCTGAAAAGTGGGCAGAGGTAGTTAAAAAGTTCAACCTCCATAAACAGTTGGCCTGGCCTTTTGAGTTGACCTGCGTACCAGCCGCGCTTCCTTCCAGCATCGATATACCACAAATATAGAAGATGGGCGAAACATTCTGTAATATAATTAAAAACTGGGAGTTGCTAAAGTTTGAGGATTTGTGCCAGACTTATGACGTGGGCAGAGGAGATTTCTACCGTTGTTTACAGGTCCGAAGTTTCTTCAGGAAAGAAATCAAAACCTATGACTTGTAGAACCAGGAATAGTACAAATATTTATGGATTCATATGCTGGTAAAAATACAGAAGGCGCTATTGGCAAACTTCATAGAAATTTAGCATCTATGAATAAGAAATCAACTGATTAAGTCAGACAACGATGGGAAAAGGAACCAAATGTAATAATTTGACCTGAGGTCTGGCTGCGGATTTGGAGGAATACTCTGTCCACCATAAATTCATTAACATGGCGCGATTTCTGCTGGAAGAATCTAATCAGATTTTTTTATTACACAAAAGCAGAAATCGAAGTTGGGTGATTCTCAGTTCTCATGCTGGAGGGAGTGTGACGTAGTTTCTGCAGACTGTTTTCATATCTTTTGGGACTGTCCACAGTTGAAAACCTTCTGGAAGGATGTTAATTGTGTATTCTATGAAATTCTGGGTATAACTTTAGCCCTTTCATTTTCTGCTATGTACCTTGGAATACTTCCTGAAGGACTCGATAATAAGGACACATACATGTTGAAGATATTTCTGATTGCAAGCAAGAAGGCGATTACTAAATGTTGGCTCCAACCTAGACCCCCTACTCTGAAGCTTCTTGTGAATATCATAAACTTGATATACAATATGGAAATGTTGACATTTACAATACGTCTCCAGAAGGAGAAAGGAGAGAGACTTTAGAAAAAATGGGATTATTTTATAAACAAAAGTGCGTAACAGTTGATGTTTGTGATTCTACATCACTCAGAAAGACATCTGGGAGCTTTATTCTGTATTTCTTTTGTGTAATTTTATACAGTGAATTGTTGGTCACCAGTATGACTAGCTGCTACCTGCCTTGGCCCTCATGTTCTGTATGTATGTTGTTTAAAAAGAGTTTAAAAAAAAAAAAAGTTGGAGGACATGGGGGCACAGAATGAGTTGTCGTCTTTTCCCAGAGGCAGGGATGGAGCAGCAGGCTCCAAATGCCAAGCCCTGGACCAGTTGACTCCCCCTATTCAGAGCAGGCTGAGCAGGTTCCTGTGGTGCTGCTTAGACCCAGCATTACCGGACCCCTCAATCCGACCAATGTCCTGTACCAGACTCACATACTACTACAAAGCCTCAAGTCTAAGTCCAAGGGAAACTCAAAGCACAGTGAATCTTCTTTTTTCATTACAGAAATGATTTGGCACAATATAGACTTGGTGAATTCTTATTTGACGGAAGAGTTATGATTTCAAAATGTTGGCAAACTGAAATGTAGGGATTTATAAGGCTTACTGGTTGGCACATTCCATTAAGATAAAGATTCAACAACTTTTCTTCCAACCAGACACAGGCAATCAGAGAAGGCTTCAGGCCATCCAGACAGATACATTTGAAATCTTAGCCTAAAATAAAAAGTGGGGTGTGCCAAGAAGCTATTGAACATCATCTACAGAGACTGCAATGATGCAATCTCTGTTGTAGATTGCATCACTGCAGTCTACAACTCTGTAGTTGTAGATGAATTTGCATACTGAGGTTTGGTATCATCTATAAAGGAGAGAATTACAAAGATCACATCCAGAAGGTGTGTGGCTTAGATACAATCATCAAGCAGGACATGCTTGATACACACATATCTTCTTTACATTTTTTGTTAAATTAAATGTTATTGATATTGAATTGGTTTTGTAAAGAATTGTTTTAGGTTTTACCTGATTGTCAGGACACTGGCAAAGGAGATCTTTGATCTCAATTTTTTTTTATCCTGATTACATCAAGTCTAAAGGAGAAGACCACATTAAATGTAAGTTTTAGTCCATTCTAGAATATAAAATGGTATATATAGAATTAACGTTGACCATAGATTTAGGGCATAATATAGGAATTGTTTCAAAGGACTTTAATTTACAGGTGGGTCCAAAGCAAATTTTTATGTACAAAGCTCAGTGATGCATGTGAGGAGCGAAGGCTGGTCATACAGACCACACAGATGAACTACTTTAGCTCAAATTAATAAAGAAATCAAATCTGGAGTATTTAACTGTTATAAAACTTTTTTTTTTTTTTACAAATTTGTTCAAACTGTCACCATGTTGTGACAGTGTAGTATGACGGATAAAAAAAAAGAGCTCATCCACCTCCTCCCTGTGCTACCAGAAATGCCCCCCCGCATCCCTTGATTAAAAACCACCAATCAGAACCAGGAGGAGTAATTTAGCTTTGTCAATCACAATCTGCATCCTACCTGCTCAGTGTATTAATGGCAAAGAAACAACTTACCTGTTACTGGAAAACTGTCATCTGCGGTCATGCTAACTAGCTTAAGCATTCATGACAGGTTCCATTGTGGTGAACCAGCTGTAGCATAGCAGCGAGCAAAAGAGAAATTGTGGGCAGCAGATACACAGGTATGATTGACAGCACTAAGACTCAATTCCTGTCTCTGATTAGTTGTTTCTAACAGAATAGTCTATTTCTGCAAATGACAGCAGGACCATTTGCTGTCATTTTAATGGTCCTGCTCATTTACTAATGGTCTGGGGTTAGGGTTATCTATTTTATACTATACTGTCACAAAATAATGACAATTTTGACAAATATGTAAAAAAAATTTAAAGCTACATATTACATCTTTAACATCATGCTAACATCAAGATGCCACAAACAACAGAAAATCTAATCAGGAATCTAATGGGGTTAATTTCTCAGCAGGTCAACTGAAGCAGAAGGGTGAATGAACACACTATTAGCCAGGTGGTCATAATGGAATGACTGCTTGGTATATCTAGCTGCATATTTTGTAGAGAAGATGTTACATTTATACTACACATATGGACATGGCAAGTCACCTGACTGATATATGCACTGATACATGCAGGGAGTCCTATAGAATAAGATGCTAACAGATTCCCAGAGTCTGGATTTTGAAACTAAGCTGATTTCCTGGAGTGAACTAAAACCATACTAAGTATTACCTAGTGATGCATCGCAGGAGGGCGCTCACAGACATCACTGATGGGCACAGATGAACTTGTAACCAGGTCATGAGTCCTGACTCAGAGTTATCTGCATCTGTCAAATACCTGAAACGACATCCACAAGTGTCTCAAGATTTAACAGAAGCTAGTTTTCAACTGGATTTTAGATGAACTGGTGCCAACATCTGACTGAGAACCATGTTTTGTAGGCTGAGCTTCTTTAGGATCCTATACCATGAAACAAAAACTGCAGTTAGAATTTGACTTAATTTGACCACAAATAATTGCAAAATGCTGGTCAAATCTTTTACAATTATTGATATGTAATTTTAGATAGGCTGGCGTAAACATATGCAAAACAAATGCAAGAAAGTAAATGAATAATTTATTTTCACAATTATTTTCACACAAGTGGAATTCTTCTGCAGAATTTGCATTAAAATTCAACTTCTTCTTTGCAGAAGAAATTCTGAACAGAATTGAGACACTTCTTCCAGAAGTGTCTCAAGATTTAACAGAAATTCTTTTCAGAAGAATTGGCTGAACAGTTTTACAGGTTTCCATCCTGGCTGTGGGACACTGGGCCAGCTCTACACCCTCAGGAAGGTCCTAGAGGGTCCCTGGGATGTGTCCACCAGCCACATGTAAAGTGGTTGGGTGAACACCCAACCACTTTACATGTGCCTGGTGGACTTGGTTGAGAGTGAGGGGTACTCCAGGAGTATGGGGTACCAGGTCTTTCAATACAGGCTGTAACCAGTGTCAGAGCTTGGTCCACATTGCCTGCAGTAAGGCTCGTTTTCAATGAGCATTAGACTCCATTGGTCTCCATTGGACCCCCCTCTTCTGGGAGCTGGCATGAGCCCTCTTTAATCCCCCCCCCTACTTCAAAATTGTTAATGTTCTATTACTTCTGATAGATTTTACAACTTATTTTAAATGCATGAAAGAAAAGTCTGATAAATGCGAGCAGCATGCCTGCAAAAGCTTTGTTTGTGGATCTTCGCCTCGGTCCACGACTCCGTTATTTTACTTCTCAATAGCTACGACAACAACGACGCTTATTTTTAGGGTCATTTTTATCTGACACTATTTTCATTAGACGGTATTTTGCGGTTCATTTTAACCCCTGACGTCAAACACAACCTTAAACAGCTTGTCCTGTGACGTCAGTTGTCACCTTAACTAGCCAAATCAAACCATGAGCTCATTCAGCCGCCAGCGGCTCCTACCTGAAGCTGTCGGCGCCTACAGATCATGGCTTCATTTCTTCAGCCTTTCCTGTGTCTTAACTGTTGTTATGGATCATAAATACATCAGTAAAAGTGCTTATCAAACTAAAACCAACCCAACGTTTCCTCGAACTGTTTGTTTACCTGCTTATTGCTTTTCTTCTTCTTGGCGGATGGCAAACAACTTCCTGGGTTCATACCGCCACCTACTGTACATGAGTATATAACCCCATGAACTGTAGGTTTTTTTATATATATATCTTTATTGAGACACCGAATATAAAACAGTACATATGTGATATAGTAATGACAACCTACAAACATTGAGACTACTCTACACAATAACATTAAACAAATAAATCAAACAGAGAGCACATAAGGTGCATATTTTAATTGCTTTACAATAACTTTCTAAGTAAAAACTTTTTTTACTAATGGAAAAAATAGGTTTTTAAATCCAATTTCACAAATTTTCACGAGTAGGATAACGGTTTCACTAATCCCAAGCAGGTTTCTGTAATGTTTGATTAGCAGATATAATAATTCTGTCCAGATATGACGTGTCAATATTTTTTTAACTACATAAAACTAGCTAACACCTTTTAAGATAGTCTCAAGGCATAAAACATTATTTAAAACTATGGCCAACCCTGGTCCTCAAAGCACACTGTCCTACATGTTTCCCTGCTTTATTGTGCCTAATTCAATTGATTGCAGTTCAGCAAACGCCTGTTAATCAGTAATCGATTGAAATCAACTGGACTGAAGCAAAGAAATACAGAACCTAAAACATGCAGGGCAGTGAGCCTTGAGGACCAGGGTTGGGAAATACTTGCATTTATTACAGCTCTACCTTATTCCTAACTATTCTTCACCTCCATTGAACTAAAATATAAGACACCATGGCAGTCTTGCCCAAAGACTCAACGACAGAGGTGGGTGGAACGGGGATCAAACCAGCAACCCACTGGTTGTGGGGCAAATTCCTACCACCGATTATTATTTGAGAATATCTTGTTAGCCAACCCATATGTTTTTGCCCATTCATATCCTGTTCACCCAGACCTATTCTTTTTATATTTGGAGTATTCCCAGCAATCCTTTAATGAGTTTGCTTTATTTTAAGGTTTTTTTCTTCGCTGCTTTTCAGTTTTATGTGATAAGTTGTAGTTTTTACTCTTCGCGGCTCTAATAGATTCGTATTAGTCTCTACTAAAATAGCATTGATGGAAGTGGTCTTAATTGCTCTACATCGTCATAATTCCTTACATTATAATGAACTAGCAATTTGTAATGTTGACTTTGCTGCTGCTCCGTGTGCCTCACATGAATACTCGAATGATGTCCATGAATGGTGAATCTCTGCATTTGCTCGGCCTGGTCTCAAGACTCTGTCTCTGCTCCACAGTGCTCTCTGTTCGGGTGCCTTGATCTCAAATTCTACCAGCCCACTGCCGACCCGAACCCTCCTGACTAAATTATTAGTTAATCATTAAATTGTAGTTTGAACTACCGTATTTTCCGCACTGTAAGGTGCATCGGATTATAAGGCGCTCTGTCGGCTGAGGAAATTTAAGGTTTTTAGGTGAGCCTTATAGTGCGGAAAATACGTTATTTCAGGTGTTGTTTGGAAATAATACCTCTAGTTTCAAGAAAATAATATTTGTCAATATTTATGCAAACTGTAACAAATTAAGCTGTAAAATTAGCACTAATAGAAGCATCAATCATTTTATGCTCCTCATATGTTCTTTACAATAATAATTCTTAAGTATCAATGCTTATTTTGTGTGTGAGAATGTGTGTATTTTTTGTTCAGCACGTGGTTCTGTGCCTCTGAACCCGTGTGGTAAACTACTTGTGACTGAATAGTGTTCAGTGACTGTGGGTAGGATTAGCACAGGAATAGTGTGGTGCTGCTGAAAGGCCAGTGCTTCAGTTATGTCATTGTGCTGTTCAGGCTCTCATTTCTACCAGCAGCTTCTTTAAACACACAGCTGGGGCTCAGCTAATTGCTCACTCTTTGTTTTTGACGACTCCTGTTTACAGGTCCTCACCTGATATGAACATGGAGAATAACCAAACATTTCTGTACTTTGCATATGGTAGTAACCTTCTAAAGGAGCGTCTCCAGCTCAAGAATCCCTCTGCAACAGTGTACTGCATGGCAAGGCTCAAGGTATAGTGCTAAAGAAGTACCATCAGCATCTAGCTCCATATGCTGTAAAGTAAATCTGATCAATAACTTTCATGTCTTTTTTTAGGATTATAAATTGGTGTTTGGTAACTACAAAGGTCTAGCCAGTGACCGCTGGCATGGTGGTGTGGCCACCATAGAAGACAGCCCAGGGGATGAGGTGTGGGGTGTGGTGTGGCGGATGAGCATATCTGATCTAGAGTCACTAGACAAGTAAAACGTTATTTCTTTTGCTTTGTTTTTCAATTTTGTCTGGACATGTCTGTATGCTTTCATTTGAAACTTAAAAACATGTGAACTCTTGTGTGTGCACACATTCAGTCAAGAGAATGTGATGTTAGGTGCTTACCGACCTGTGGAATTATCAGTGAAGACAAAAGGTCAAGATATCAGCTGTCGCACCTACATAATGAACAGCTGTGTGTATGCCCGGCCATCACCACAATATCTACAGGTAAGGTGTTTTTAACTCAATTTATGTTGGCTATCATGTAAATCCTGAAGGAGTCTCTATGTGCGACTGCACAGTGGTCCAGTTAGTAGAGCTGTTGCCTTGCAGAAAGAAGGCTCTGGGTTCGAGCCCCGGTCCTTCTGCATTGAGTTTGCATGATGGGTTTTCTCCAGGTACTCCGGTTTCCTCCCACAGTCCAAAAACATGACTGTCAGGTTATTTGGCCTCTGCAAATTGCCCCTAGGTGTGAGTGTGTGTGTGTGTATGGTTGTTTGTCCTGTGTGTCTCTGTGTTGCCCTGCGACAGACTGGCGACCTGTCCAGGGTGACTCCACCTCTCACCCGAACATTAACTGGACAGGCACCAGCAACCCTCCTGACCTCACCAAGGGACAAGGGTGCAAAGAAAGTGGATGGATGGATGGATGGATGGATGGAGTTTCTATGCGCTTTAATTCAGTGGAAGTTGTAATTTTAACTCATGACAAAAGAAAGCTGGCATTAAGTTCAGTGTTAAAATTCATAATTTATTTATATTAACTGCCTAGGTTTCATTTGTTAGTTTGAGATTTGCTTGTGAAAAGTTCAAAATCCTTGTTTTGTCTATTATTTCCTTAGGACATTCAGTCTTAGTTCATGAATGAAACTGTCCTAAAATATTCTTCAAGTACTTAAATATAATTAACGTATTTCAATTCAGTCCCATCCCTTTTGGGTTACAATGTCACTACTAAATGTTGTTCAATTGAAAGAGCTTTTCTCACCATTTCTAACTTTGGGATTGGTCACTGGATATTCATGTAGCAAAGATAAATTCTTTTTGTACACAACATAATGTGAAATGATACTTAAAAAACATCTGATTCTTCTTCATTATTAATGGCTCTAGAAGTCAATATTAATTGGAAAATATGAAATAATTTACTTTAAAACCTATGTAAATTATTTCATATTTACATAGGTTACATAGGCGCAATTGGTAGAGCTGTTGCCTTGCAACAAGAAGGCTCTGGGTTCGATTCCCAGCCCCGGCCTCCCTGCATGGAGTTTGCATGTTCTCCCTGTGCATGGTGGGTTTTCTCCGGGTTCTCCGGTTTCCTCCCACAGCCCAAAAACATGACTGTTAGGTTAATTGATCTGTCTAAATTGTCCCTAGGTGTGAG
>CAEGAF010022285.1:0-17963 GCA_903067075.1 Micropoecilia bifurca
TGTTTTTTTTTTATTTAATAATGCTCTTTTTTTCTCTCCCCCCCCCCCCGGCCGGCGGGGGGGGGGGGGGGGGGGGTTGTGGGTTTATTTCATTGTTTGTGTTAGTTGTTAGGTGGCAGCCATTTTGTTTTCCCCTACTGTGTCTTCATAGTTTAGCTAAACTTGTATTTAAAGCCCCTTGTGTCTTGTGTCAGTAGGTCAGTTTGATGTTGTGTTAGTTATGTCTTGAGTGCCGTAATTTATGTTGACCTCTTTTATTGGCATGCCCATTTAAGTGTTATGTTAACCTTTTGTCCCTATTTTTTGGGTAAATAAAAACCCACCTTTTTGAATTCAACACCTGTGTTCTGCAATTTGTACTGTCTGGTCCCTGACACAGATATATGTCAAACACTTAGCAGAATTCACACAAACATTTCAGTTGCTTTTCAAGGGCTTTATGTCATCAAACCGTCCACATCCTGCCACTTTCTTTTTGTGCACTTTTTGAATCCTTATTCATCTGAACTTTATGATGGTATTTTCGATTTTCTAGTCGAATTGACCAACATTTATATCTAAAATCTACCGATACTTCAGCATCGATGGAGTCTTGCACTCTGGCAAAGTTCCAACAGAAGCAGGCCCACAGCATGCCTAACTGTAAGGTGCTTTTCCAGCTATTCACCTTTTCTTTTGTTCACACCTGGCCTGTCTGTTAAGAAAAATCTAAATCTTTGCCCTGATTTTGTGACATCACTTCCTATCGTTACATCATGGAGACCCGCTGCTGCTCTGCGGTCTCGGACCTCTACCAACTACCCAGTGGATAAACCATGTATTTACCCTACGGAAACAGGGTCCCTACGGTTCCCAGGGTTGCTATGGGAACCAGTAGCTGTGCCTGTAGTAATTTTGTAAACCCAGTTATTTAACTCAACACGTTTTTTATTCCCACTAAATTTACTTTTATTAAATGCTGAATTTGTTTCAAAATGCTTAAGTCTGAGACAATCCTGCTGCATAAAAAGATTAAGCAGCTTCACAGCATTTTGCAAAATTTTACCAAGCGGATAATGAAGAATATTGACCAATGATGGACAGTCGAAATCACGTTGTGTTGTCACATAGCTAAAGGAGAAGGTGCGTTACCCAGCCTGAGGAGCCTCCTCGGTTGCTACCAGCACAGCTTTATCCTCCTCCACCACAGAGGGAAGCTGGTTAGACACGACTTCTGGAAGGGTGACGATGACCACCTCACTCATCTCTGCCATGCTGACGGAGTTATGGACGGACGTCTGAAACCAAAGCTAGAGCAGAATGGAGACAGTCATCATCGTCATTGACCTGCACCTCAGAACGGAAGCAGGAGAGGCGTAGAAAACGTGGAAAACCACAGAGGTAGTTTTACTGTCCTGTATTACTTTCTGTGGACATCTTGTCACTGAATGTTTCATGGATTAAGCAGGGCTGCCACCTACTGAGTGGAGCTTGGAGTTAATATTAGTGTGGTTAGTAGAGCTGTATAATAATATCGATATCACAATATATATATTGATATTTTCTTTCCTAGAAAAAATTGATATTCATCTGCAAGTATCGTAACATCCAACTGTCACCTTGCTCTTCGCCGGGAGAGTGATTCAGTCATCAGGCTTAGAGTGATTCCTTCAGGTGTTAAGGTTAAAAAGGTATCAAACTATTCAGAGCAGGGTGCTTGGTGCAATTTATTTACTTTGTAGATGCATGTAAGCTACAGTTTGTACTGTTTCAATTAAAAGAAACATGTTTTCTCACTACTTTTTTTATGCATTTTGTCCAGCTGTCAACTTTAAGTCTGTGTCCAATCAGAGCCAGGTATTTTGTAGTTGGTGCTTTTTAATCAGTTTTCAGTTATATTAATTCAATCCAACTTTATAACAGTCACAAAATGTCACCAAAATCACTCTGTCCCTCTAAAATCTTTCAGAAAATTGCAAAAGTGCATTGAATTGTATCATTTGCTGAATATCGCAATACATATTGTATCGTGGGCAGAATATCGTGTATCTTATCGTATCATGAGATTATTGTATCACTACAGCCCTAGTGGTTAGTGTCGATATTTAAAAATGTAAAGTTTAATAAAATAAAATGTATTATTTTAAAATAACCAGAAATGTTGGTTGCTTAAAAATCTATATTATTTTCACGAGAACTACTTCTGTAGTGAAAGAGGGGAAAAAAGTGAATGGAGATAGTGGAAAATGGAGGGAAAAGGTCAGGAAAAAAGTTTAACAAAATACTCAGTCCTTTGATTTTCCCAAAAATGTGTTTGTTAGTCCATCATTGGAGCAGAATAATTCTGATGTGTAGTTGCGATGTAGTTTTAAGCAGAACCACGTAAAGCGGTCTCCAATAAAATAAAAGTTTCCTAAACTATGTAATTACTTAGTGTAAAGCTACACTCTATAAAGGTGAGGTTTAACCGTGGCTAGACGCAGCGGAATGCTCCTTTAGTCCAGTGAATCAGATGCCAACTTCACCACCACTTTATTATTAATTTTAAATATTTATCGCCGCCACTGTGCTCCTCTCTCCAGATGCCATTAAGCTCCTAGCAAATGGGAATCTTACCTTCAGTCTTTGCCTGCTTCCACCAGAATATAAAAACTGTTGTCCACCACAAACACTCCAGTTAGATTTAAAATGTACCAAAACAAGACAGGACAGATGGTTAACACATGTCCCGTTTATTTGATTATATTTCTATGAAATATAATAATGTCTGCCGCTTCAATGTTGAGGCGAGACTCTTTAAACTCATGTTAATCTACTCATATACCACTGAGCGGTTTTCTTTTCTGTGTAAACATTTGCCTCTTCCTCCTCTATTCTTCTTCTGTTGAGTTTTGGGTAGTTTGCTCTACGCCCGCCCCCTTGTGGTGCATTCTTGCATCACCAGTCTTTGTTCATCCAAGCCGAGCCGAAAGCGTCCCAGTCCACTAGATGGCGGTAATGCAATCCATGAGAAGGGGGAAAAAAGCCGTAACGCTCAGACATTAATACGTAGAATCCTCAAGGAGCGAGTCGGCCTGTTGCTGCGATACGTAGCAGCGTCCGCCATATTGAATGTGGCATCTCTGCCAGTTCTACAAAGTATTTTAAGTTGGTACCGGCCATTGACACATTTTCTCACACACATTAATATATTAGGCAATCAAAGATATTACTAAAGACAGAGTTTCTAACTTTTGATGGGATTATTTAATTGTTTTTGGGCATTTCTGAATAAAGAGGACAATGTTTTATTTGATAGAAATGATTCTGATCATTTTTATGATGAAATTGATTAACATACACACTTTTACAGTGTTTTATTAAATAATATATTTACATAATTCTATAATTTAATGTATATTTAACATTTCAAGACAAGAAAATAATTTTCCTGTATTTAATTTATACGTCATTGAGTAATGACTTTTGATTTATAAATCAAGTCATTGTCAAACATTAAACTACATATTTTCTTACTTTTTTCATATTTATTACAGTATGTCAACTCTGCTATTAACAGCAAAGAGTGAAAAAATAATTATTATAACAGAGTAAATTATTTTATTTCATTACATAAGCTACATTATTACACTAATACTTCAGATTGAGATGTTTAAAACAAAAAGTGAAAGAATAGAACATGTATTTATTATACTAGGAACACTGGTCACAGGCTTCAGTCTGCTGGTCCCACTGGGAGACTCGATGACTCTGAGACGTTCTGGTTCACAGGCTAAAGCCAAGGATAAAAGAGAAATTATCCAAAAGTGTAATAGAAAATATGTACGATATATGTTTCTTTCACATTCAAAAAGACATTTTCAGCTTGTTGGGCTCTGACCATCTTTAGCATCTTTATAGCTAAATACCGACATGGTGAAGCTGAGCTGGAAACAGACTGAAGACCAGCAGCTCCAGCTCTGATCCTGACTGAACTTTCCTCACTAAATCCTCTGGTTTTTAATTAACTTCTCCTCTAACAGCGGTTTCTCATCAACTCTCTCTCATTAGAAAACAGTATGAAATCATTAGCTGCTATGCTAATAATCAGCGGTTATTTCGGGCCAAAAAGCTACACAGGAAATATTTTTCCGGTTGTTTAGAAGCTAATTTCTGGCTGCAAAGTCAAGTAATTCTGATCTTTCATGCTTACCTGGGTACGGTAATCCTAACCAAACCAGTTTGTTTCGTAAAACGGTTGAAATAAATTCACACAGCGCAGGACTTAAGGAGCTCCGATCGCCCTGCTGCCACATACAAGATGGCGAACGCTGTTACGTACGACTCAGCGCTCCATGAGGCGTCTACTATTGATGTCTATGGTAAGGCTTCTCTAACACATCTGCACATGCGCACTGCACAGCTGATTGTTGACATTTGGTTTAATATGGCTTCCAGCGCCTGGTCCGAAAGAATACTGCAGCTCCTTCGGCGAATGAACAACTTTTATTCAGCAGGTATTCAAATGAAGCGCCACACATTCACCTCTACGACACGGAGTCGTTTTTAAAGAGCTGTGTTCACAGGTTCCAGTAGACCCAGCTGCTTCAGGTTTGAGATAGACGGAGCCCAGGTTGGCTGGATTCCTCCCCATGTGGCCTCTCTGCTCACGCCTCACGCGGACGTGTTCCTTCCGCCACTAGAGGGCGCTGTTTCCCTCTGTCCCAGCCTCGACTGCTACGAGAAGAGGTCAGAGGCGGTGAATGTTATTGTAGAGGCCCTCAGACTGGACAGCTCTCTGACCTGCCTCAGAGGATGGAGGGATGAGGTCAGACTTCACACACCTTTATTATTGCAATAGCACGTGAGGATTTTATAATCACCAAAATGACTACATTAAACTGGAATAAAACAAGAATTAACTAAGTTGTTTCTTAGTTACAAGTACATGTGGAATGATAATAGATATGATCTGTGATGGCTTTCACCTGTCTTAAGATATTAAAAAACCCAAATGTCCATTTCAAACCAGAAATTTACATGGGCATGTAAATGAGCTTTTTTTCCACACGGTCCCATTTTAAATCAAAGAAAACTTCTTTAATTTTAGGTCAGACAGAATTGACCACCCAATTTCTATTTGCATATTACTGGAATAATGTGTGATATTTTTAAAGCTATCTGTTTAGGATTGCTTTTTAAACTGAATGACTTTGGTCAAACGTTTGAGTTAAAACATGTTTAAAGTTGACAGGAAATTTGAAAATATCACTTGATATTTATATAATATTGGAAGATTTATACCTAAACACCAACGATAAAGTAAAATAAAAAATGCAAACATTAAAAAAAACTTAAATAAATAAGCAATAATTATTTATTATTGCATCCTGGTACTTGTGCATCCTAGTGGATGCACAAGTAAAGCCTGGTGGCCCGCCAGGCTTGTAATACACTGGGTGTATTGAGGAATTGCATTATGGCTTTTGTGTAGCTTTTGGTGTAATAGCTTTGTCTTCTATGAGTGCCTGTTTAGTTTATGTCAGTACAGGACTTTTTCACACCAAAACATGTTTATTTTTAGGACCCAAACTCATCTTATTATGTTTGCATTTAGCAAACACACTGGCTAACCTTATCTGATCTTAAACAGGAAAGTCTTAGTTTGATTCATCTAATAACACAATCAAATCTAAAGCAGTCATATTTTTCAGAGGTATAGTGTGAAGCCGAGATTCTGTGACGTGCCCCTGATGTGGATGGAGAGAGCAGCCACAAGTACGTTTCAACACACCCTGATTTAGAGCCTGCAGCTGCTGCATGACCTGACTGCGCTCTTGTTCTGCAGGTCTTTTTGGTGTTAAACGGTACGGAGTTCATATTAACGGATACACCGTGAATGGCAGCGGGGAGATTAGCATGTGGCTAGCACGACGGTCCGACACCAAGCAGACCTATCCTGGACTGTTGGACAACATGGTGGGTGCAGAAGGAGACTTAAAAGGCAATCAATATGGCTGGATCCAAACGTTTGTCAGTATTTAAGTCATATGAAGTAATAATAAACAAGTCCTAATGCTAAATCCAGAGTCAAAGTTTGAAGATGAGAGGATTTGACTTGAATAGTGACAGTTATGGTCTTGATTATTTTGTCTTGAAAAAAATAAGTAGCTCAAATTTGGGAAATTTATTTTATCCCAATCTAAACTCAACATTTCTGCACCAACTTCTGGAAAGTAATTCTAACCAGCCACAGACTCACAACGGAAATATTTCAGTTACCGACTAAGTTCTTGCATAGGGATAAGGAGACCTTAGAATCTCATTAAAATGCGGTTTTCCTCTCGTTCTACCTCTACTGAGTAGTATCTTCGTATCTTTCCCCAGGCGGCTGGTGGTCTGGCTGCTGATGTTGGAATCAAACACACTCTGATTAAAGAGTGTGCGGAGGAAGCTTGTATCCCAGCAGACATTGCTGCGAAGGCGTGTCCAGTATCAACCGTAAGGTCAGCTTTATTCTCTAAGTAATCCCAGAAAAAAAATTGTTAAAGGAGTAGCTATGACTAAATGGAGGATCATTACTGATTATTGGCAGTAAACTAGAGGAGTTATCAGTTCATGTCATCACCCCTTTGATTGATTTCCCCAATAAAATCTAAAGAAGAATCCTTAATTTTGGGTGAGTGATTATCGGCCAAAACACAAAAAACTGATCGTATTCACTTCCACAAAAGTCTGAAGCTCAGCCCCTGGCAGTAAGAGGGGCTGACTGACAGAGGTCACATCAGGTCACATCTGATCAGCACATGCATTGATGAACTACAGTGACCCCATTTTTGCAAACCGAGTCATAATATTTAGAGACTTTTACAACAAAACAATCTGCATAGGCCAAAATACAAATTGGAAGATGAGGCTTTTTAAAGACTGACTGCATTTAAAGAGCTTTACACTACAGTCCCATTCATACTCACAAACACACACACACACACACACACACACACACACGCGCACCAATATGCAGTGGGCAACCTGGTGTCTTGCCCAGGGCTTTCTGAGAGGAAAACACGTTTTCCTGTTTACATGTCTGCAAATCCTGAATATAGCTGAATTAATTTACTTGATTAAACTACTCTGGGTCAGTTTGATTACATCATAGCATTAAGAGAAACATCCTGTATTCCTGCCAGGATTTCTCCCTTTTTTATCATTCAAGAAGCTTACTTCCATGAAGGTTCCCAGACATTTAAAATCTCCCTCCCTCTCTTTTGACTGGAATGCAGCTACACCTATGAGGATGAGGAGGGAGTGTTCCCAGAGAGCCAGTTTGTCTTTGATTTAGAACTTCCTCTGGACTTTGTGCCCTCCGTAGGCGATGGAGAAGTTCAAGATTTCTACCTGCTGCCCATAGAGAAGGTCAGGTCTTTTAATTTACCAGCGTTCCCAGAACCTCTTCAGCTCACTTTGTCCTGTTTCAGGTGAAGGAACTGCTGGCCACTGATGACTTCAAGCCCAACTCTGCCATGGTCATCCTGGACTTTCTCATTCGACACTCGCTCATCGAGCCGGACACAGGTTTGTGGCTGTTAATGGCCGCTGCGATGAATGAAACCAGCCACATACTTGACACATGACGATGCTTCTCATTTCAGAATCGTACTATCAGGAATTTGTAGCAGGACTCCATCAAACATTGTAGACCAGCGATGCAGTTTTCACGTCATCTGTAAATGCAGAGGCCATCTTGGATTCCGGTAACCCGGAGCCAAGGGGAGTTGATCACTTGATAACAGCAGACTGAGCGTCAGAACTGGGACGGATCCGGTCTACCTCAACTCTCAGAAGTCTTTTGTACAAAGAAGATATCAGATGGGCTCTACTTAGAATTTTACTGGACAATCTCAGTGCTGAGAGATGCTTATATAATGGGTGAAGGCTGTGTTCAAGTTGAGATTTTGCTCATCATGTAAGGGATTCTTCCAACTCTGTACGACGAGGAATTAAAGGTGGAACGTTTAGGTGCAGAACCTAAACTGACTTTACCCAGCTCTCCTTTCTCCTCCTCAGCCTTTTCTTCTCATCATCTCCTAAAGCGCTCCTCATCTCTGAAACGACTCGTCCTTCTTTTAACACAGCCTTCTTAAGTTACTGTAAATCATCAATGTTTAACATTATTTGAATAAAATGAGCTCATGTTTTTTTCTATTTTGGTTCCAGCTGTTTAAAAACCAGATGTTTGTTGTTTTTAAGACTATAGATGTGTGATAAGCATAGTCAACAAGGTCTTCCAGTGACGTAAACCACATTTTTCTGTCAATACAGAATTTTTAATACAGAACCATGGCAGCCTGCTGGTGAACTGCCTCAGTGCCCCATGACCAGGCTTAGCAGGTTTTATGGGTGAATCTCTGTATTGCAATGAGCTGCTTCTCAACAACTGTTTGATAGCCTATTAAATATGGATGCAAAACATGAAATTGGGGGTGATAACCAATATTTACCAGTATCACAGATTTAAAGCATTTCCTTTCAATTTTGACACTGTAAAGGTAACCATTCCACTTTCATTCTCTACTTCAAAACTGGATCAAACCTGTTTCCTCCTCTCAACATGGATATTCTGTATGGCACAGGGACAAATGGGTGGAAAATAATCAGACAAAATATTTTACTTCATATTTGTACATCGTTTCAGGTCTTTGTTTTTTGGCAGTTTGTCATGTTTGGATGTAAACGGTCTTCACTTAAATCGCTGGAAAACAAGAAGTGGTAATAAACTAGACCATTTCAGCTGCTTTCCCACATCTTGATCCATTTTTTATGAGAACTCCGTTTCCGTTTTAGAAAACATTAATGTCTTTGACTGTGTAGCACTTCACTTGAAATCATCTTATTGACAAATCAGAGAACGAGCCGCAGCGCCTTTCTCTGTTGACTTTATTTCCTTTAAAATACATTAAAATCTGCAGAAGTTTCAAGAACGGTTTTGTGTATAAAGGAACAACCGTCTTACAAATCCCTCAGGAGCTGTGTGCATTTCAGAATGTTTCCAGAGTGAACACAACACTGACCTAATGTTTAATATTTGTGCAAAGTACAAGGTAAGCCAGTAGAATATCACATAAAGTAACAGAAAACCCAAGAAGAGGCGAGTTAGCTTGCAGACAGGAAACATGTTAAGCTGAAATTAAAAAGGTCAACTTTAAATAACGGGAAAACGACAAAGTAGATGAGTTTCAGCAATTCAGCAGAATCTGTCACTGAACAGCAGAAGTCACATCAGTGCAACACAATCCTGAGAAACACCAACGGGTTTCTTTTTTTTGTTTGCTTGCCTGTTTCAAGGGTTTGTCAAAGTTGAAAGTCGTTATGTTGCAAATGAAAAGCCTACAAAGGTGACAACTAAGTTATTTGAAAAACAGCCCTGCTTCTGCAGAATGCGACGGTCGACTGTGGAGACAGATTTTACCGAAAGCACCGAGACAACATGGGAGGAGACCAGAGAGTGTGGAGAGCTCTGCCTCTCCGGTCCATCTTAAAACTGCTCCCAACGCCTTAATATTCCATTCAATTTAGTTCTCAAGCAAAATAAACAGGTTAATACACAAGTTAGATGATATTTGCCATTTTCAGACGTCTTTAAATACAGAAAAAGAAGCGGAGGAGTATTCAAAAAGCTGTCACTACACAGTGCTTACTAGTTTTGGATATACTTATCTAGAATTATTTCTCCTCTTCCAGAAAATATACACATAGAAATATCTCAGTAATAACTAAAAGGTGTGTGACTTTCATTTGGAGAATTTGGGGGTTTATAATTGACTTTTAGAAACACAGGCTTGCACGATATCTAGGGACAATCTGTAAATTCTAGCTGAATAACTGAATGTGATTCTGCATTAAACACAACCCAACAGTTGAACTAACAGAGCTGTGTGTTTACACAGGAACAAAAAAGAAAGATAATTTAATACTCTGCAGTCTACAGGAATAAAAACATAATTTTATGACTGTGTAGCCAGGATAATTTCAACTAACTGAATCAACATGGTTATGTGTTGAAGCCCAAACGCAAAGCCAGCAAATACAGTTTTATAAAACAGAAATTTAGGCCCAAATAAAGAAACCTCGATAATATGAAATGAACCCATACAGATCAGGTGGGAGTATTATAGTGATCTACTTTATAGATGCTTTATGTCATAATGAGATAATTTTAAAAAATAAAAACAATGTTAGCCAAACAAAATCAGAAACAATCTTAGATGTTCCCTTCTCTGTGTTCTTTTATATTCTATTTTATGTTTATGGTTAATTTATAGCTAAACATTTAGCCTTACCTTCATAATTCTCCCTTTCTTTTTTCTTTTAAATCTTGGTTAATTTTTCCCTTTGGCGACATATTTTTGACTCAACTCAGTTAGAGCAAATGAAGTCTGCCTGCTCTGGTGACAAAGCAGACCCAGGGGAATGCTTGGCCTTTCCCTTCCCACCACGGACTCTGCAGTGAACTCTCTATAGCAGAGCGCAGCCGCTCTTCCTGCCTCTCTTCTTGGCCTGCAGCGCCGCTCTGGTGGCCATCTCAAAAACCTCCCTCACACCATCTTTTGTCTTGGCTGAGCATTCCAGGTAACCAGAGGCATTGATCCGGTTTGACATGTCCCTGCCCTCCTCCGTCTTCACTGGTTCCTGGTTGGATAAAACATGAAGGAGAAAAACAAAAATTTGATTCAGTCAAAGCAAAAAGAATCACAGTAATAAATTATTTGGTACACTGCTGTTACCACTATTTAAGAAACCGTTTTCAGGGTGTTTTCACCTGTTAATTGCAAATGTGTTTCATGTTCAGCTGGTGCGGTTCACTTTCACACTGCACTATGTCAAACAAACCAGCCCCTTTGAAAAGACTTTTGCACCCCTGCTGCACCAAGATCCACTGAAGGAAACAACATGAAAACCTCAGAAGAAAGCAAACACTGAGCACAACTTCTACCATCATGAAACGTAAAGAGAAATTGAGTGGTGTCGGATTTCAGCAGCTGGAGATTTTTTTTTTTTCTTTGCCATGAGTAAAATACCACGACCTGTTTATTTTGGTTGTATTTACCCACAATGCCCTTCACTTCCTGTAGTTAGCTACCTAATTTTGGAGTGGTATTTGATCCACTTGTATCCACATATGCATTTGGCCAAAGTTTAGCCCTGTTGGTTCTCATCAGCGGTCAAGTGTGCATTCACACCTCCCTAAATGAACCGAACTTTCTAAACTTTAAGGTGGACTAAACACGACTGGTGTGAACACACACTTAGTGTCATGTTTGTTTATTAAACACCCTAATTCTGACCTGGAAACCTTTGGGCATTAGAAAGCTAAGGTCTACTAAAAGGTATACAGCGTTGGCACATACAGACGTGGGAGAAACAAATGAACGAAAGGCTCAAAATGGCTTTTGAATACCTTAAAACCCTAGACAATAATAAATTATAATGTACTGAAATTAACCAAGAAAATAAACAGAACTATTTGAAAACAACAAACTGATAAAAAAAAGATAACTAATGAAACCAGCTTGGACAAAAATGATGGCACCTGGAATTGCTACAATCAAACAACCTCTACTGCTTCCAGAAAGACTTGTGCGCCCGTCCACATGAACTCTGCGCCTCTCCTCATCGGCAAACTGCTTCAGCTGTCTCAGGTCTGAAGACGGTATGTTCAGATTCTTTGACAGATGTTCAACAGGATTTACATCAGGGCCCACAGACAGATAGTTCAGAACAGTCCAATGTGTTTGGTCTCATCCATTCTTAGTTGTTTCTAGCTGTGTGTTTTTGGTCATTATCCTGATGGAATACCCATGACCTGTGACATGTGACTGAGACAAAACTTTCTGACAACAGGCCACACATTTCTCTCTCCACATTTCCTTGGTCTTGAGATTTCATTGCACCCTACAGATTCAAGACACCCTGTGGGAGCAAAGCAGCCCCAGAACATAACCAGAGCAGGGACTTTTCTTTGGTAATATCTGTGAACACAGAGCTGAAATCTTGCCAAGAAGCTCCTGTTATATCTAATCTGTCCAAAGGACTTTCTACCAAAAGTCTACATGAAGTCTACTTTGGCTTGAGAAACAGATGAAGTAGCCACGTTTTGGAGTCCATCTTTAGTTTCTTTAGAGGCGAGCAGTTCAAAGTGCTTTAAGCCATTAAAGAAAAACATACATTTTAATTACTGTTCATCTGATTCGGAGAGTTGTGGAGCTACGATTTGTAGACTTTTGTCTGGTTTCTCCCTTTCCAGTGACGTACTCTACACCAGGCAAGCATATAGTGTGACTCCACACTTCAACTCTGCACTGTTTGTGCTGTGTCACAATTTTGCTCTTCTCTGTTTATGTGGTATTTTCTCTTTTGTATGAAGTGACTTCAATAATCCATGACACATGGTGTGAAATGTTTTTGTTGCTGTGCTTCGATTGAACGGCAATGTGTTGTTTGAACCGTTCTCACTGAGTAGAACACATCTGAAATTTGGACAAGCAAAAGCTTTACAAAGTGAAAGCTTCACCGACCTGTTTCATCTTGGCCAGCTCTCTGCGGGTGTGGTCATCATTCCGAAGGTCTTTTTTATTTCCCACCAGGATTATGGGCACGTTGGGACAGAAATGCTTCACCTCCGGAGTCCATTTCTCGGGAATATTCTCTACGTGAAGAGCAAAGAGAATTGCGGTTCAGTTGGAGCGGAGAAATCCAGGAAACAAACGAGTTGAGAAGTCATACCTAAGCTGTCGGGGCTGTCGATGGAGAAACACATGAGAATGACGTCTGTGTCTGGATATGAGAGAGGTCTGAGACGGTCGTAATCCTCCTGACCTGCAGTGTCCCACAGAGCCAGCTCCACCTGAGACAACACAACAAACACACAACTGTCTGAGTAAAGCTCTGTTGTACATTTCAGAAAAACTAGTCCAAGCCTTGGGTTCGAAGAGAGACATTGGTTATTTAAATCAAGAAGAATGCCTCTTTAGGCCCTTAAAGTCATATTCACTGATCTGGGATCTGGGTATTTTCTACACCTTGCGATCAGAGAGCAGAGCTCCTCCATATCTTCAGCATGACCTTCCAGTGTTTTGTCTGATCTGAGCATCATTAATATGTCAATTAACCGAGTCTAAAGCAGATTAATTGACTGCTGAACATGGAAGATTTCATGGGACTTGAGTTTTTAAAAGTAGAGCAGGGCGCACTGTTTGGTCTGGGAGAGCATGAGGTGGACAAAGACGTTTAGGGCTGGCTGCTGCTTTAAATCATTCGAAATAACTTGTTTTTTATTATGACGTGCTTACTGATATTCTTACATAATCCTCTATTGCATGATCTCTTCTGCACCCATCAAGAAGTGCAGAAGGATGTTAATCACCCACAGATTCAACCCAGGTGTGGCAGAAGGGAAACACCTGAAACAGGTAAAGCAGGTGGGCTGAAACACTGATCTAAACCTGCTAACGACTGATTCAGTCTGTTGATTCTTGGATTGGTAACTGGTTAAACTGAACTATTACTACTTTTGTGAAATCTTTATCTTTATCAGCATTTTTGAATGAATTTAATCATCAACATAGTTGGAAATGTTTGTGGTTAATGGAAGATTGAACCAGTTACTTGATGGAAGTTTATTATGTATATAATGTAAATAATGTTTACAACTACAATACAAAACACCTTTTGCTCTATTTTTCTGTCTCTGGTGTGTGAAATCAACTCTGATCCTCACTGAGTTTTATCTTTAGGTCTTCTGATAAACCTCTCTATTTAAATACCCAACAATCAGGACACCCATTGGTCCTCCGTGACTGTGGACCTGTTGTCCTGATATCCCACATAATGAAGGTGCTAAAAATAATGAAGGTATTTATTTTTCGAGTTGAAGCATAAATCCCTGAGTGTTAACCTGGACAACAGACCAGATTGGAGATGCAACAAGGAAGTCGTCTACAAGAAAGGACAAACAACTACAACATCCTCCTTGTGGAAACATGCATGTTATGAGCAATAACAACGTTTCCTTTCTCTTTGGGATAAATCGAGCATCTTTTGAATTGAAAATATATGAACGCCGTCATACTTTATCAAATTGTCAGCTCACCTGTTTGCCATCCACCTCAATGTCTGCCACGTAGTTCTCAAACACGGTGGGAACGTAGACCTCAGGGAACTGATCTTTGCTGAACACTATGAGCAGACATGTCTTCCCACAGGCTCCATCACCCACTATCACCAGTTTCTTTCTGATCGCAGCCATCTGGTAAGACCACAAGACAAGCGTGACTGTAATCACCAAGTTCAGGATGGCTTACAGTAAAGTGGGAAATGTACAGATTACGTGTATAACAAATGTAGAACATGAATCTGATGATTACCAAATAATTTTTGTGCCAACATAAAATGTACTGACATTCTGTCTTGTTGTTATATATCTAGTATGTAAGCAGTCACATGTGTATTTATTCTTTACATCTTCATCAATAATTCAGCACATTAAAATATAATTTTCAGCTCCCACTCGTTTGGGTTATCATTTGCAGATATGAGCAGTGTGTCTAAAATATTTGAAGGTAGCTGAACAAGTCTGGAGCTACAGCTTGTGCTCCAACTGACTGATCTGTGACTAAAAATAGCTTTTTATTTTTGCTATTATGGGTTGTAGTTTGGAGTCTTTCCACTGATAACTAAGCACAGCCATGATGTCAGTCGTTATTGGGGTTTTTTCCCCCCATTCTTGTTAACAACATGATATTACAGATATTGACTTTTGCACCGAATTGATTTTGAAGTAGAAAAAAATAAAATAATTTCAATTAGAAATCTTCATTTAAAGTCACATTGTACTCATGCTGTACAACTATTAGTTGAACAATAGATTTGTAACTGCATGTAACCAGCGATCAAAACATTTTTTTTCTTCCAAAGTAAATCATGATGAACATATTTCTAAAGATCTGATTTTTTTTTAAACAGGCTCAATTAAGTGGCAGTTTCTCTGTGCATGAAAATACACAAGATGTTTTCCGGCTGAACTGAGCTGGTATGTCTTATATTGATACTGAAACATGTTTTTAACCGGTCAAGACATTTGGCGCAACAGAAAATGCAGCAATATGCCATGTAGTGAGACCTTCTTCGGTCGTCATTTGTCTCTAGTGAAAGACAGCTGGGATTTTAATAAAAAGTTCAATTCGGCCTGAATGTGACTATGACGTTCAGTACTATTTCTGTGTTCTTTACGGAAGTGTCAGGCAATCACAAGAAGCTAAATGCTAGCCTGTTAACTTTGGGTAGTTGTTCGGCAGGAGCTGGCCTTTTCCTGAAGTGAAAACAAACTCATTTAAACGCGACCGACTCTAGCTGCTGTTCTGGTGTACAAAGCGCCCGAGTAAAGCGTGGTTCAGGTCAGTAAATTATGAGAAGTTCGATAGTTTTTGGTGAGATACTTGCCTTTCTGTAGTTTTCCTGTTAGACACAATAGTCCCGCCCCGGTGACGCGTAACCAAATGCCCTGCCCACAATTTGGTCTTCCACCCAATGGGACGCAGAGAAACCTAGACTGACAGGTAAACTGACCATCCATGGATACTGATCGTCAAGTTTTCCGTAAGCTAACAAAACTTTATCTTGTTTTACTTTATCCTATTGTAATTTTCACTCGTTAGTATTTCCACCTGCCTACTAATACGTTAGGTAATTTTTTACTGTTTGAAAACAACAAAAAGCATTAAAATTGCTACATTGAGTTGGTAAATCACTGCTGGATTGTATTGGGATGCAACAAATTTGCACAAACTTGGTTGAATTAAGCAATTTGTTCCAGTCTGACTGTTCTGAATGTGAACGCAGCTTGATTGTGTAGAATTAGATTTCAACTGAACCTCAACAAGATTTAATTTATATTTTTGAGTAGCTTTTTGGGTTGATTCCTAAATCCCATCCATCCATTTTCTTACACCCTTGTCCCTTGGTGGGGTCGGGAGTTGCTGGTGTCTATCTCCAGCTAGCGTTACGGGCGGGGGGCGGGGTCACCCTGGACAGGTCGCCAGTCTGTCGCAGGGCAACACAGAGACACACAGGACCAACAACCATGCACACACACTCACTCTCNGGGTCACCCTGGACAGGTCGCCAGTCTGTCGCAGGGCAACACAGAGACACACAGGACAAACAACCATGCACACACACTCACTCTCACCTAGGGCCAATTTAGACAGACCAATTAACCTGACAGTCATGTTTTTGGACTGTGGGAGGAACACAGCCATGCATGCACAGGGAGAACATGCAAACTCTATGCAGAGAGGCCAGGGCTGGGAATTAAACCCAGAACCTTCTTGTTGCAAGGCAACAGCTCTACCAACTGCACCACTGTGCAGCCATTCCTAAATCCTGTGATAAAAAATCCAACCCATTAATACATGAACAGCTTTCCACTAATCTCATGGCAGTGCCATGTGTTTGTTTTGTTTTTTGGGTTTTTTTTTTTCAAGTTCAAGTAAAATTTGATGAACCTCAGACTTGTGTGGCCCCATGTGAAGTTACTTTAGGGATCGGGTCACAGAACAAAGTTTGTGACCCGATCTGTAGTAGTGTCCTACAGATCTCAAAGTGAAATCTATTGGACACTTACACACTGGTCACATTTTTAGCTTCCTCAATCCTTCATTCAGACTGTTATAAAGATGAAAAGTGCCATGGTTATTTAAGTTAAACTGAAAACCATGAGAACTGTTTTAGTAAACCCATTTTCCCTCCTGTACACCACTCAGGTGTGTTTACCAGAATAATTTTATCCCTAACAGAACAATTCTTACATTATTATATTCTATTTATATTATTGTTATGTATTATGATTATGTATTATATGTACAAAATGTTAGTTATTTGGCTTTTGGGGGAAATTTCAGGATGAACCTAAAATGCACAATAACCTCGAAAGGTGAATTTAAAGTTACTTTCTGTAAACTTTTATTGCAGATGTCCAACTGTTCAGTGTGTCGGTACTTTTTTTGCACAACTTGTTCTTTAACAAGGAGGTTAACAATAAAAGTCACCAGTGTTTAATCTATGAATTGCCCATGAATTTCCTGGTTCAATCAGAATCGGTATTAAGACAGTCCTCATCATGCTGTTCACATTTTGACACAATGAGACAAAGACAACACCTAACAACTGATTAACAGTAGCTCAACGTTGCGAGGCGTCAGACAGGATGTTCTCAGACGGAAGTGGCCTCTGAGCTCAGAATGTCACAAAATGTCATCAGCAGGTTGCAAAAGAGACACAGAGAACGTGGAAGAGTTGCAGAAAAGCAAAGAAGTGGATTTTCTTTGCCTGAATGCAGGCTTCATCTGTAGGGTTTCATTGTGAGCTGTAGCTTGCAAAGCTGAATGATAAACGGCAGCCAACTTCAGGAGCATTTAAGGGAGGCCAGAGGTATCCAAACCATTGAACCTGTTTACATCATCTCTGCATCCCAGACAAACTGCAACGTATACTTGACCACACCACCAGACACAAGTGTCATCGTTTTGCATGACGTACTAATCAGCCATGCAAGATTTACTGATCAGTTAATCCAAAGTTTCCTTATGGTGAAATACTTTGACTTTTTTAACCGAGCATTTATGCTTGACAGGGGACCAATGGGCCTCAGTGTTGTTTTGTGTTGTGTGTTGACTAGGGCTGTCTAATAATATCAATATCACAATATATATCGATATTTTCTTTCCTAGAAAAATATCGATAGTCATCTGCAAGTATCGTAACATCCAACTGTCACCTTTCTCACTCATTGCTTGCTTTGCACCATGTCATCAGGCTTAGAGTGATTCCTTCAGATGTTAAGTGAAGGTTTAAAATGCATCAAACTGTTCAGAGCAGGTACTTGGTGCATTTTATTTACTTTACAAATGCATGTAAGCTACAGTTTGTACTGTTTCAATTAAAAGAAA
>CAEGAF010022301.1:0-19929 GCA_903067075.1 Micropoecilia bifurca
AAAAATTTGCACAAAAGTGCAATTATTTCAAAAAGTGCAATAGTGAAGTTTACCAAAAGACATAGCAACAATCTCCAGAAGAAGCTGAACGTTTTGATATATGAATTAGTACAATTAGTGAAAGATTGTGGAAGTAGTTAAGCGCAGTAAAACGTATGGATGCCAGGCATTTTATGTTACAGCTCTCTAAAATCTGTATGGATCAACCATGTATGTGTTCTTACCTGTTGCAGGCTTTTATCATGTACCAAAAATAATTGAAAAAGACATTATGTATGTGTGTGAGAGAACTCTGACCATTCATACCCTCTGAGACCTGAATAGCACATTGGTCTGTGCATCATCTGATGATGCGAGGTAACTCTGCACTTAGTGGTGGACGGTGTTTTCCCATGCCATTAAATAGAAACATCTGGCTTTATTCACAGCGAAATGAATAACACTGGAAGTACACATGCGCTGTGTAAACGCCTGCATGTGGTATCCAGCACATCAAATTAAGCAGTGTGGACTCCTTTGGCTCCATTTCCCTCCAAAATCAAATAAATTCATAAAATATATAAAGCAACATTATTAAGGAACCGCAGCAAAAAAGGCAGCTGTTGAAATGGAGGCCTCTGCCTCATTATTGCGACCACACAGGACATGGTTTCTCTTTTTCCCACGCAGGAGAGTCTCCTTTTACCTTGGTTTGTGGCTTTTATGTAGTATCTATCTGGATACCAGCCACAGAGAGGAAATGTGGGTTTCATTCGGTGCTGCGGGTACATTTTGCTGCGATGCAATATTTATATAAGTATATTTATAAAAGGACATCTATGAAAAAACATATAAGCAAAACACTGCATCATTTACTTTCCACTATATAATTATGCAATGCTTTGTGTTGAACAATAAAAGGCTACTTCACTATATTGAAGTCTGTGACTTAATTAAAACAAGAGAAACTTTAACCTTTCATATTTCTATTTCGTATTTACCCATATGAAGCACATCTACTGCATAACAGGAGGTGAAACATCTTATTTATCCTGAATCAACTTGTGTTTGTGAAAAAAAATAGCAGTTATCTAAATGTTTTCATTAGTCAGTGGATGGCCCACTATTGGTTTGTGGGGATTTTCCTGATCTAAAACTGTAACGCCCCAAAGGAAGAAAGATAAAATTTCCTGCCCCGTGAGCATTATTATCCCATGTAGGATTCTGAATGGCTGTCAATCTTATTTTCCAAAATAGAGCAAACATTTTTGGAGACCACAATCTTTTGATTGTGCATAACAGGAAAAACTAAAAGATCCTAAATCAAAAATCATATGGGAAAATCACCATATATATCTTTTAACTTGTTCTCTTATAAAACCACTGGCATTCTAAAAAAATGGTGTTACTGTACCTCCCTTTGCCAATAATTCCTTTTATTCTAGCAATTCATCATATTTTCATATTGAGCAAGTTTCAAAAGACACAGAAAGCTTTGCAACATAAAATAAGATGGATGAGCTCATGACATAACCTTCACAGAGATAACTTATTTAGGGATGCACATTAGACAAATCAATTTTGCTCCAATTCTAAATGCTGTCCATAGAGCTCTTTGTGTGCTTGTTTGATTTATTTGTGATAGATCTTTTTCCACAGGAAACAACAGTATTGTCTTCAAGCTCTAATGAGGAAACTTATGAAATATGTCCTGCAGTTTTTATCGAATGTCTGTAACTCTGTTACAGAACAAGATTGGGAATATGTTCTGCATACCTCTCTTATCAGAAAAAAACCCCAACTGTTCAAACCAAACAGACAGAAATTATTTCTCAGAATCAGAACAGGTCTCTTGATGATGAAACTGTTTTGTAATTAAATTTAAACTACACAAAGGATTCAGGTTTTGTGTGTGTTTGGCAGAAATAAGCCATTAAACTGATGTTTGGCTGACCTTTGGAAAATGAATTTGATTTACCTTTTTCTCAATGTTTCAGTTTGTTAGTTATAGTTTTAGAGACAGGAAAACAATCCGCTTCCTAACATCCATTGACCACATTTGTGTCCCTTTAATTTCTGAGGTAAATGCCCTCAATAAAAAAAGAGAAGATTTTCCCTACTTACATCTTAATACATGGGAAATTAATATTCATAAAAATGCTGAAAAAACACAACACATAAAACACAATTTAGTACCTGTTGAAATCATTTCCTGCAGCTGGCCACCAGGTTTGCCCACAACTTTGTGGAATAATTTTTATTTATTTTTTTCCCACATTTGTAAGAAATATCTAAATCTTTAAAATTTCCTACCTGTTGCTAAGAAACTCAAACCTTCAGCTTCCCACACAGATGTTTTCTGTAGGATTGAAGGTCTGGAGACACTAGCTGAGCTTTATAGGATTCTCCCTCTGTTTTTGGTCATTGTCATAATGGAAGATTCATGATCCTTCATCAGTGTTCTCACTGAAGAAGATTCTTGTTCAAGATTTTATGGCATATTTACCTGTCAATAGTCCCACATCATGATGTTTCCACCTCACTGTGCGGCTGATGATCATCCTCAAACTGGAAGGGCACAATTTTGCGTGGTGGTCTAAACTAAGCCAGATTGTATGTTATTTTATGTTTCTGCATATTCTAAAGCTGGCACATTCTTTAAACTTTGTCCAGCTTTGCAGCTCCTTCCATGTCAGAGGTTATCCCAGATGTGACAGCACTTTTATAGTGTTCATGGAGTTGGACTTGAAGGAATTGGTTTAGTAGGCAAGTGTGCTTTTTCTCACACAACCATTTGCAAACATAAGTATATTTTATTCATTATAAAATAGATTTTTGGTCCACAAAGGAACAAAACCGATACAAAAGCAGACAAATTTCTACATGTGTTGAAGGAAATCAAACTCTACCGAACAGGAAAAGTAAATTAGAAGTTTTGTACCGCTGTAGCTCTAGATTGCTAGTTGATATTAATGAACCTTTCCACAAAATAGAGACTGTACATTTCTTAACAAATGAGCAAACTCACAAAATTAAATGCAAGCAGGCAAAATGTGACAAAATCAGGGAAAGATGGGCTTTAAACCTGGCTTTCAAATTCTCAGAGTGCTGTTCAGCGATTGGCAGTTCAGCTTAACAAACGACTCACTGCATGAAAGGGCTTGGAAATGTACATTATTTACTGCACGTCACATCGGTGCATTTGACAGCAGATGCAAAGCCAAAGCCTAGAAAAATCTTGATAGTAAGCTCTTCACTTTAAACGATGTGTTAGAGCAGCACTGCAATGAGTCTTTTGTCAACATTAGAAGTCAGATTTATAGTTTAAGCAGACAAAACCTTCCTGTCAGCTCAATTAATTTGGGTTGAGAGTAGAATTTTAATGAGGTGACTTTATATCACGGTGACTACAAAAGAAACCCTCCGCAATAATTCCCCGTGCTACTTAAAGACTCTGGACACTTTAACGGCAGTTCATTAGAAGTTAAAAGAATTGTATTCTGCCCATCACCAAGACGTTTTAGAAAAGTCAGCGACAGTGGCAAACTCTCAGCTTTGGAGTGAAGTTTCACAAGTTTTTGTTTGCATTATTCTGCAATAGAATCAGTAAAATAATACCTAAAATATACAAACGAAGTTAATTATTCAATGTAATCACATGGACTTTCTCAAATTGACAGTTTTTCACCAAATAAATTTGACAATATTTGACTCAAACTGAAAAATAAGCAGTTGTGTCTTAAACCTGATTTTGAACTGGATTATATTGAAAGGAATTAGACTGATTTGAATGAATTTAGATAATATATATGTTTTTGGATATGAATTGACTGAAGGTGCTGGTGAACCCGAGTTGAAATTTGTGGCTGATAAGATTTTTATTTGTCCTTCTTTTGTTTGTTTTCTTTTTTAGAGACATAAAATGACGCTATCAACTTAAATTTTGTATAATTTCTGCAGGCATTTAGGAAAATGTAAAACACACAAACCAATATATTAGAGTTTTCTTTTTCCTTTCAATCTTTGTTAAACAGTAAAAACTCACTCTTAACATAATATTAATATAATAGCATAATGATTGTGGATAAATGTCCTAACCCTCAGGCAATCATCATTGTATTTTGAGCAAATTGCCATCATCAAACACTAGTCCCCAGTTGAAAGCATAATTCATTATTGTGAATTCATAGCCCCATTTTGCCCCCATGAAAACTCCCACCTCTACTGTAGCACAATCTTGTGTGATTTATAGTTTGTGAGTCGCTTTGAAAGTGAGAGGCTCTCTTGGTCTCACAGGTGCACCCAGCAGTCAGCAGCTGAGAACACAGACTCTCACTAGTCTGGCTCTGACAAGACTCAAGTCTGAACACATGTTGCCTTGTCCGCTACAGAGATCCCTGTCTAAGATGTGATAATGCAGCCTGCATTAGTAGGAAACAGAATAAAGACGGATTTTATTACGGCCAAAATGCAAAAAAATAAAATAAAAAAGGTTTTGCAGGTGAGAAATGTCTGAATGTCTTTGACCCGACCATTAGAGGCAGGTCATTAAAATGAGTAACAGGAGCAATGACCTCAGGGTTTCAGGCTCATTACTGCAATATTTTGAGAAAATAAGACACAAGCAGAGAGTACAACTGCAAAGATGTAACAGGATTACCCCAAATGCTTGTGGGTCAAGGGGTTCAGTTGGAGTTAGATCACCTGCAGCCAACGTCTCAGAAACACATCTGTCCAATAACTGCATGTACTATAACATGTGCATTTTAACACTGGCAAAAATGATGACAGAAGTGATTGGTTTCACCTTGTTAATAAACAAACCTCCCTTGAATGTTAACCAGCCCACTTATTTGTGTGTGATTAAATTTTAGATCTTTCTTTCTGTTTTACACTTTTTTTGTTTACATGCAAACTAAAGCACAAGCTAAAGCAAGTATTCCAAAAGTCCTTGCATTATGAGGAGTTTGTGGTTTGAAATTGTCTGTTTTTTTGTCATTATGCTTTTAAAACCTCTTATGCAATGCTGGTTTGTTGTGTCTCTAAGCCACTGCTCTCTCTATTTCTCTTCCTGGACTTCTCCTCCTCACTGAATAAATTAGTATGTAAATATTAACTTTATTAACTAAAATTAGAGCTAGAAACGTAACCTGCTATCATTACTTTTGTCTTGTGTGGTCCTTGTATTATGCAATATTACAAGCCTTCCAAAAATATATGTCTTTTGGCTTTCTTCTCAGCTAACTTGTTCCTTATTCTGGGTGTTTTATACTTCTCAGATGTATTTCAGGCACAAAAAGGAATGAAATCATTAGCTACAAGCCTATGCACTATTTAAGTACTTGTAAAATTGTTTACAACTCTCTAGCAAACAGATCCTGTCCTGTGTGTGACCTCCATTAGTTTGTGCTAGCAGCTTTGTAAGTGGCTTAAGTGCAAAGCTGTTCAAACCGATGTAGGGGGGTTAACCCTATTCGACACCCTGACCAGCCAGGCCAAAGAGGTGGCAAACCCCCCCTGCTGTAGCACCATCACCCAATGATCCAGAGAGATCTCCCACTTTGTGTGTGCTCAACGATTGGTTTAACGGGGCAGAGAGCATGGCTCCGTCTGGAATGTTTCCCAACACGGCCATGACCTCCTTGGATGAGAGGGATTACAAGCTGTGGGAGAGGACCAACCTTCACTTGCACGGTGGGCAGATCCTCAGAACCGCTGGTCAGCAAGCCAATGGGGTCACAGCCTGGAAGAACAGGACTAGCCTCTACTCTTCTGCAACAATCAGACTTAACCAGGTTTATGACGTTTACAAAGACCCGCTGACTGACTCCGGTCTGACTAAAGAGCCATAAAAATATTTTAGATTTGAGGTGGAAGGAAAACACACATTTTTATCACTGCTTTGTATCTCGGTAGTGTTGTTAAGTAAGACCTTAGAACTTCACGTTTTCTGACTGCAGCTGTGGCTTGATTGAACTATAGTTGAAGCGTGTATTACTGCTGAGTTTCCAGCCATGCTCCTTTCGGAATCATAGCCCACTGGCTAAATTACACCACATGCAGACAAAAGTCAGATAAGACAATAAAAACAATTTGCATGTTTGAAGTTCATTTCCCAAGACCGATTTTTCACTACACATTGCCAACATGCAGCGGGGTACGCAACGAGAAAAATGTGTGAATTCCCTGGTTGAAACTGCAAACTCTGGGAAGATAATGTGAAACTTTTTGTCGTAATTCAGACTGCACTTCACAGCTGTGTGGCCTGGGAGAAATATTACAACAGACAGTAAGTCACACGCGGAAATGTTGATAGAATACTCATAATGGAAAATACAGGCTTATTATTTCAACACACATTCAGAACAAGTGTCCAGAGTGCTGCCAGCAATACTGCTAAATCACTGTGCTTTAATTAAAAGTGCTTCCTACATATCTGATGTTAATCACATCAGAGAAACCCACAATCCGCCAATTATAGCTGCACATTAAATCTTATGCCCCATGTGAGGTCTTTCTGCAACACAATGAGACCATGTGTTCTGTATGTGTGTGGCTGAGCAACGCAAACAAGGTAAAGTGCTGCAATAATCTGTGACTAGTGCGCTTGTACATTTTTTTATTGGTTTTTTGCAGTTTTTCCTGTCCAGATGTATTATAGAAACAATAATATGTAGTTATTCATAAGAGCATTCTCAGATCAAAGGAAACTTATTTTTTCCTACATTTAAAAAAAAATTAATGAGTTAAGAAATTGTGTTTAATTTAACTCCAGAAAAGGGCAAAAAGATTTTTTAATAGCAAATTAATAAATCTAAATCTGGTCAATAAACCCAAATCTTTGTTGTAAAGTAGACAACATAAATCTTCTTTTTTTTTCAAATAGCAACTAAGACCACAACGTGGTAGCGGATTTACAAACCGAGATTTACAAACCAACTAAGAATTTGTAGTTACCACAGGACTTGAAAAGAACTCCTTTTTCTTATTTATTAAGCAACACTGACCATGTTTATGAGGGATCAGCACTAAGGCTGGAGCATGTCTTTGACCAATCAAAGAGCTTGTTTGAAACTTCCCGTTGTTTTACTGTTTCCTTTCACTTACACGGCAACCAGCACACATGCTAAACACAAGACAGACCAACACTGTTCCCATGATCACTGACCCAAATAAAAGGCAGATTCTCATATTTTTCTTGACAGCTAAGCACGGGTACCCACAGTGTCACAGGTCAAACCTGGTAGACATGCCCACCACATGGAATGCAATTTAAACAAATACTAAGAACACAGACCGTATGGTGACACATAATGTGTGCATTTGTTTTAACTGGGTTGCTTTGGTTTTGTTTTCTGGTTAAAAATTGCCAGTTGGGTAATAGGAGGAAACATAAAATCATAAAGGTAAAATTAAGCAGGAGCAGAATGGGACACGATGTGCGGGCCACGACAACATGCAAATGTTTAGCTCTGTTCTCAGCCTGTTCACAGTTCTCTGCAAATGCCGTCATCACATTAAAACGAGGAATGCAAGTAACAAGGAAGTTGTGTCATTAGCAAACAAGTTTGGGATAGATTAAAACCATTCAATTTTCTTAATCAAAACCATAAGACGAGGAGCGACAGTCGGTCTGCTGCAGGGAAACAGAGCTGAGAAGGTGACTTTTAGCTGATAAAACCCAAAAGACACAGTCTGTATTACAACAGGACTTGCTTTATGACTCATATCTTTGAAGTGAGAAAGGAGAAAACTCCCAACCAACCTCAAAATCTCTTACACTAAAAAAGATTTTATGATAATGACCATCAAACTCTATTGGGAAATAATTGTGTGTTTTTAAACAGTTTTCTGTTCATATACTTTCTTTATTTGTTAATCATTTATATGGCAGTGAACATCAGCTTTGTCGTCATTAACACCTTAAGCTTAATTAGAATCAGTTATCAGATTCTGTCAGTTCATATTAACGATAGTTTTGTTAAGTTAATCTCATAAAATATATTTGGGAATACCACTACTTAAAAATTAATCAAACTATGAAGTTTATTACACATCTTCAAAAATAAACAAAAGTATGTAGGCTGGTAATAAACATTAATTATTACTATAACAATAAAAATAGGCTCACTGGTTACTGTTTAATCTGAATTAATGTGCATTTAAAACAAAAAGTCACTTCAGTTGGTCTCCATGTGGCTGGTTTTACTGTTGCCAAATGTCTGGACGTGTTTTTAAGGCTCACTCTTTGTACCAATGCTAATTAGCTTGGATTCGAATCAGGAAAATGTGTCCATTTTCAACTGCATTCCAAATATACGCAGGTAAGCACCACATGGCTTATAAAGCTCATTTTATTGATTTAAAACTGTGCTTTTGCCTCTAAACCGGGTTTTAAAAATAGCAGTTTCTCGTATCAGTGGTTGTTTGTGTCCCTGTTTTAACTCCAACTTAAATTTAGCACCACTGAAAGGTCATGCTTTTGTCAAACAAACCAGAGAAAAATTATCCGGTCAGCAAAACTGAGATAAAAATTATCAAGCGTGGATTGCTGTTGTGTGGAGTTTCCAACATGAACATCGTTTCTGATGAGAACGGAGTGTGCATGTGGTTTAAAAAGATTGTGCTTCTGTGTTCAACAGAGCTGCATGTTATGTTATCCTTCTCCTGTGATGCTGCTCTTTGTTATGGTAATGGTCACTGGCTAACTTGGTAAGCAGAGCAGTTCACTAGGATTAAAGCATCTTGAACTTTCTCACACACTGTTTGATACAACCACAAACTTGAGAGGGTTTTATTGGGATTTTATGTGACAAACCAAGTCAAACTAGTGCAAAAATAATGAAGTGTAAGAAATACTGAAACTGACTTTACATACACTGACTAAGTGAGCTGTAATTGGAGCAAAAGGAGTTAATAAATCTATTGTTGTAATTTGTATTTCCTTTTGGCTAAAAGTTTATTCTAAAACATAATAATTGCACTTGACAAACAATGTGAAAAAATGTTGTTTCAAAGCCTTAAGTTTTGTTTTAGGATTAAGAAAAAACACAACATTTTGCATATATTTTTAAGGAAAAGCAATACATGGTTTTCATTTATGTCACAAATAAAAATAAAAAATTGTGGCATGCAAACTTTTATATCACATTTTTTATTGTGATACGCATAAATAAAATTTGATGCACCTCATTGTTTTCAGAGGTGACCAAACATATAGTTCAAGATTTGTGATTAATAATAATAGATCAGATAAAGTTGTCCACATTGTCATTCTCCTACAGGCTGGCTGTCAGCTTCCTCTGTAAAGTCAGATCTTTTGATGTTTTTATGGATTTCCATCAAACAAATAAATGGGATAAATGGGAATAAATGGGAAAACAGCAGAGAAAAAAGCAGAGGAGAAAATAAGTCATAATCACACAACACTTTAAAAGGAGTTCTGCATAACACTCCCCATTGTTACGTTTAATTCATTGTACTTTCTTTGTTTCGTCTAATTAATCCCACTTAAAATCTGCTGTGAGCCCTAATTTTTTACAGCTAGCTAAAGAGAAACTTGCTGACAAATACTCAACTATTGTTTATTTTCAGGGAGGCGGGCCGCCACAAAGCATTCGGGCTCAAGGCAGCCAAATGAACTGGGTCTGCATGACAGTAACGTTAAACGGTTCCAAGGTGTGTGAATTTAGAACAACACTGATGTTCAACACAAGCAAAAATGTCTGAGAATATCTGCCCAAATAATATTTTCTAAATACTTTATAGTCACACTCTTGTGCGATCTTGTATTTCTTCTGTAAATGTGTTTTTTTGTTTGTTTTTTTTTTATTGAAATGTGGTCTTTCACGCATCTGATATTCTCTGGGGTGGAAACACCACTAATGGCACCCTTTCACATTGTTCTCAAACTCTCACAAGATTCTTTGAGGTTCGATAATGTGTTTCACGCTGATGGGCTTGTCAGAAAACACAACAATAGCTTTGGGTGAAAGAATCTCATGTGTTTTTGATTATGTGCTGCCTGGCCCATTGTTTACGCTGCGAGCAGAGAAACACACTGAGTCCAGCTGTTGTGGAATATTTCTGCAGCTGTAGCCGTGCACCATGCCGTCCCACAGGTTGCACCCCAGGGGTCATCCATGACGGATTTGTTGCCTTTTCCATCGTCCTATTATACATTTAGAAGTCAAAATGTCGAAAGGCTATGAAATTATATTTTTGAAGGGTTTATTTTTCTTTTAAGCTAAACTAAAATGATAATGACATTAAGTTTTAAGGAAAATCCCCAAAGAACTGTCAATACGTTTTTATGTCTGGCATAAAGAAAACAGAAACCTGATGCTTATGAATGCTAAAATTTATTGATACCTACTATTGGAGGCAGTTGTCAACCCTGTCACCCTGCAAGGACAAGCAGAAATAGATTGTGCATGGATGAAGTAAGAGAGAAGTTTAAGCATTTGTCTCCTATTTTCTATGCACAAATAGTGCAGAGAAAACTATAAATTTAATGAAAGCTTATTTCTAAAAACAGAAAATGAGTTAGCACATAAATCCGCTCCTTGTTAATGATGTGCGGATGTTCCTTAAGGCTCCCTAAAACCCCATGTGAGTAAAAGTGGCCAACATGTTTGCATGTTTCCTCCACTTGCCAGCCTCGCTCTTGGTCAACTTAGTTGCACTCTGTCCACTTTCATCAGGCTACCATTTGATCTAGCGCAGATGAACTCGAGACCTCTGACCCGGCTGCAGTATCAAGGGCGACAGCAACCTGAGTCACTAAGAAGGGAGGGTGAAAACGTGCAGATGATGACAGAGCAACCATTTATCACAGTCACAGAAACATCTGATAATGGGAAGAAGGAAGACTGATTTTGCTTGTGGTTCTCTGAACCTCTTTAAGTCTGCAATGGTCTACAGATGTGGAGTCTGACTGCGAAGTTAATCACTCACACACACTCAAACATCTCAACAAGACTTCGCACAAATACGATAGTTAAACCCCCTGCTACTGAAAGGTCTATATCCTTCAGTAGCAGGGGGCACAGTGATGCATGTCTCCCCATGTCTTTTAACTCAGAAGTGAACAAATGTGAATAATTACTTGCTCACCTGGAATTGCCTATTAGCAGACTCCCCTGTCTAAAAACGTTTACACACAGATGTAGTCAATTTTGATTCAAGCTGATGCAATCTCTAACTTAATGACAAAGTCATGTGTCTCAAGTATAGTCATATTCAATAAAGTAAATGCTTATTTATAACTTATTTCACTAAGTGAAACACATTCTGTGGACTAATTATACACATATATAGAGAAATGTGGGCTTAAAAAAGTGTATTTGATACCTACGTACTGTTTTTAAAAGTTACTTTTAATCTGACTAACGAGATTCAGATGCATAATCAAATTTTTTGAATATGACCTCAGATTCGGTCCAAAGATGCTATATCTCTGATATCCACTAGATGTCAGCATTCAAAAGCAGTATGAGTTCAGCTGATTCAAAGATTAATGCTAGTCTTGAATAAAATAAAATATCTGTCTTTTCGGTTAGTAGGATAAACGTAAATATTTATGGAAACAATTCAGAAAGTATTTATGTGCTTACAGAGTGGATAATTGTTAGTAACATTTCCATTATGCCATTATAGCAAAAACAGTGACAAGTGAAACAAGTACATTGATTAAAAGATCATTTTTTAAAGAAATAAATGGTCCAACCATAATAGATGCTATCATTAGTATTCTAGCTAGTTTTGCCTTTTTGCTAATTTTGGCTTTTACGTGGGTTTTTCACACTGCATGGACTATTTCTTACCTTTCTGCAAGTCTTCAGCTGTTGGCTTCAAACGCTTTTGCCATTTTCACCAAAAGCATTCAGCATTCACACACCTTCTAGTGATTTATTGGGCTTTTAGGTGATAAACCGACACAAATTAGAAAATTGCTTATTTGTACTCAACTGTCTTTAATCTATCATCCCTATAAAGAAAAGGCAACAAATTGACTTGGCACATCACAAGCTATGACAGCTTTGAAGAGTTTTGGGTTGTTTTGGGTTTAATGTGACCAAATGTAAATAAAATCAAATGGCCAAGATTTAGTTTAGTTTGGACAAACTTCCAAACACATTTTTATGTCTTGTCTTTTTCTCTTGGTAGTGAAACAAAAACAACAACAACAAAAATACTTGAGACTGTTGTAGAAGTCTGACATGTAATTGTGTGCATTACAACAGAGAACAACATGTTCCCCCCTCTCTGGAATAGAAAAACCCTGCTGTCTCTTTAGATGAAAGCAGGTATCCACTGACAGTCAGAAAATGTCAGGCTACCTAAAAAAAATTAAACAAAGGAGTGAGTCGCCTATATGTCCTGCAGTATAGAATAGAAGAAGTTGTTAAAGCTGAGAAGCTGCAGATTTGCAAACAATGAATGTTCAAAAATAGCAGTAGTTTTCCCATCCTCGGCACAATCTTCCACCAAATTACGAATTTTTTCCTACCATGTTGTGCATTTTGAATTAATAAGTAAATACTTGGAGTTCAGTGAGATGATAAACAAGTTGTGGATCCATATAGCCAATGTGGATGACGTGGTGGCCTGAAATACAGACTGCTCTTGTGATTTGAACCTGACATAGCTGGATGTTGGATGTTGTTTATTTTCTTGAGTCTAGCAGAGTAAATGCATTTTTCAAAATTCCCTATTGGATTTTCAATTTTCTTTTTTTTTTTTTGTCTCGAGACAGAACTTCTGAGGGACAGAATAACATTTTTATTTTGGATTTATGATATTTGTGGCTTTCATTTAGGCACACAAAACAACTGCTAAAGGAAGCGTGACATGACATGTTCTTGTCTTTGATGTTTTCAGTGAGAAACTTTAATGTTCATCCTCCGAGCAAATGATGGAGTGATCTGAAATGATTGTAGCTGCAGCCCCGCTGCAGGAACGCACAGACAAAAGACTACAGAGGCATCGGCAACATCTCATTTAGTTTGTCTCCCACAGAAGAGTGGGAACATCTGAGGAGTCAAAGAAGGGAGGAATGCTAATATCAAACGCTTTTACAGTCTCATGCCAAGACCACAGCAGTTTTGTGTAATGATCCATAGAAAGGGAGGTGTTCATTAGTGAGAACATGTTTCATATAACTAAATATGGTTTCGTCAGTTATTAAATTAAATTGCACCACTCGTGTTGGCAGAGCCTGGAGTTCCTCTATTAAGTTAGTTCTGATTGTTTACTTTTGTTGACTTCATCTCGTAGTTTTTATGTTTTTTTGGTTGAAGCATTGAATGTTTGGACGAAGTTTCATCTGGTTTTTTATGTTGTGCGGCTGGAAGTTTTTTTTCTCTTATTTTTGTGATTTTAGGCAGTTTTTAAAATGTGTACCCGTGGCAATAATGCATTGTTTTTACAACAAAGAACAGCTGATTAGCATCCCAAAAGCAAATGAGACGGATTAGCAGTGTTTGATAATAACTTACAGCATCATCCAGAACATGTTACTGTGGAATATTATCTCAGCTGATCAAATATCGAGTTGTTAGCATGTCATGAAGTCATGAGACTGTCATATTCTTCAGTCAGTGGCTTATTCAGATTTGTTGCAATACCGACCGCTACCAAAGACCCTTTCTCCTCACAGCATCACCATAAACAGCTCATTTTAAAATGTACTGGGATGATATGAGTTATCAAAATGTAATTTCCCTAAGGCATAAATGAAGTAATTTAATTGAATATGGAAATTTGAAGACACAAATACAAGGATTCAATGGAACAGGCGATGTACATTATGGATGTGCAGCACACAAATCTGCAGCAATTGTATGATACTGTCATGTGAATATGAACTCTAAGACATGTCCTTGTTAAATCTCTGGCAGGAATAATGAAGGCAGTTCTGAAGGGGGTAAATGGTCCAACCTAGCATTAGGCAGGTGTGCCCAATAAAGTGGACAATGATTTACATGAAATGACAATAAATTAGTAACTTGTTACTTTTGCTTTCTTGTGAACTATATTTATTTCATTTTAACTTGTCAAAAAAAAGAAACATCTAGATAATAGCAGGATGTTTGAACACTTCTTGACATGCAGAAAATATATTTACAGAAAATGTTCACTGCTTTCAAATTTACCCCTTTCGCATCGATCTAATATGTTACATAGTGTAAATCCAAATTATCCCCTGAGTTTTTCAAAAGTTGTCATTTGGTCACAAACTTTGAGATTAAAGTTTTGATTAAAAAGAACCGAGCATCATCTCTATTCTGATGAATCTCCAAATGGATAGAAAGGTGGTTCTGCTGACACCTGTTGGCCCACTGCAGTACTGACACATAAAAATATGTCCTTCCTTAAGATTTTTTATAAAAAATCTTTGCAATAAGTAATCTGGGAGCAAATTTAGTTTTCTGTTTTTATGTTACTATTTTATGCTTGCTGTAAATTATTTTGCTATTCGTATTTAAGAAACAAATACAATCGATGTCAGATATTTTGGTTTTCAGTGAGCCTTTCTTCAACGTAAAATATTTAACCTGTAGCTACTTGTAGAGTAGAGATCTTTATGTGCTGCGTAATAATGTATCTTTAGTTATTCCCATTATTAAAACTTTTTAGGACCCCAAACAGTACAAGGTTTCGTTACAATCCCATAAAAAAAATCAAAATGTTTCCCCAGGTAAAGAATAAAATGATGAAGAAATAGCAGGCATCCCAACCATAACAATTAAAATTTAACAGCTCTGTACATAATGATAGATATGAGTGTGAAAGAGGGACATTGGTACAGTTACAGATGCTAGAAATAGTCACACACACTGTCAAAGATGTAAATTACACACATGCATGTTAGCCATTTTGTCCTGCAAGCTTTGATATTTGTAGTTTCTTGGCACAAAATAAACAATTCTACAACATTAGTGTAAGTTTCACAGTACATCCAAGTTGTTACAATGCTACAGTATTAAGGAATCACAGTGAAGTGATAATCACTAATGTGATGGAGTGAGATGACTGGTATATTAGAAAAACACATCATTCCTACCACCCCAGTGTGATCAGTGTTTCACCTTCTATAGTCTCACAGATAAATGGGATTCTGCTCCACCTACATTATTTACATAGAGTTAGTCCATCCAGTCATCCATCTGACTGGATGTTGTGCCAGCGGGTGGTTTCTGTTTGTCCTGGACTGCAGATTTCCCTCCAGTGCTCCTGTCCGACATCTGAAGCATCGCCGCCAATCAGTACGCGCCCCAGAATGCTGTTCTTAGTGTAGAGACGGCCCTGTAACAATGAATCCAGATTCAGGTACTTGATGGCGTATCACAGCTGTCGTCGATAAAAGTGTCATTTTAAAGCTCACATTCCATTTGTCAAAAAATTCAAACCTGCATCACGATGAATTCGAGAGCCAGCGGCAGCTGGGTGATGTCACCAGGTGGAAGGTCAAACAGGAAGGGAGCGTTCCAGATGGGGTTTGGTCCACTGGCCACTTTGGTCTCCTTTGTGTCAATTATTTTACCATCCTGATGTAAGTTGATGACAACATAGTGATCTGTTAAAAGAAAAAAAGGCATTTTTTTTGCTTGCTAGTGACACACACCTCTTTAATTTGACCTTTGAGTTAAATATTTTATATTTACCTGCTGGTTTGAGGCGACTAGCAGGATTATGTGATCTAGCTAAAAGCTAGTTCCTCTAAATGAAAGTCAAAATTGGGTATATTTCCTCCTCTGTGCACTGTTTGCTTCTGATTGGCTCATCATTTCCATGTGATGACTTAGAGAACATTTTATCTGTTATACAGTTGAATTATTTTTACTTCAATTATTTTATGTGCTTATAGTTTCAGATGTACATTTAGTTGATTTAAGAAAATTGTTAGTTTTTTGTGAGCCTTGCATTGTTCATATACTATAAAACAAAGGAGTGCATTTTCTTTTATTTTAATATTGTTTTCAATGTTGGAACTTATTTAAAAAGATAAATTAGATTGCATTGTTTCTATCTATAGTTTTCTTCGACAGTAATCAAATGCAATTATTTATCTTATTATTTGCAGTGAATGTTTATTTACAGAAATCTTCCGTTGCTACACTCACATAATCTAAACAAACTCGTTTATTTCCTCTTAGCTCCTGCTTTTGCATATCTCCAGCATCACCTGGAATATATAATCACTGTTGATAATCCATTTAAGAAACCTTATTAAATTTACTATAATAGAAAAACACAGTGGCTCTAGTCCATATGTGGTGAAACATGTTTTCTTTGTACAGATTCTCCTGCTTCCTCCAGTTCTAACCAGCAGAAAATGAGATGCAGCGAGATACGGCACAGACCAGAGGGGAAATGACTTCTGGGCTGATCAGTTTCTGATTTAATTGTGCCACACGCCAAACAAGGAACTGACTGCAGCTGGACTAAGCAGGAGAATGACACACATTCTGACTAATTTTATTGTTAATCTGAGCTTTACCAATTAAGGGAATGAACCTAATTGATTCCCATAGCAAACTAAAGGGATGCAGGCAGATTTAGCTCTAAAGTGAATGTTCCTTGTGACTAAAATTAATGTTAATACCATGAAACTGACAAAGAAACAGTAGTGGGAGAAAAGATTATGTTGAAACCAAGTTCATTATCAAAGTTAAATAATTGAAATACCTTTTTTAAAAATTTATACTAAATTGTTTTACCTTTTGAAATACTTTTGTCACATTTTCTATGAGAAACAAACATTTTTTGTGAATGAAAATAATTTTAAATCCAGATTTGTCAAGAGCACAAGTAATTATGAGCTTGTTGTTATCAAGCTCAACAGCCTATCAGTTATGTTTTCAATTGACAGCTTTGGATGATGTTAGATTTATGCAAAAAGGTCAGATCTGGTATGTTCAGTAAACTAAGAAAGTCCATTTTTTTTATTTTTTTTTTTCTCATTAACCTTCCCTACAAAGTAACTAAGCATTTGGATATGTACACAGTTAAAGTGCCCTGACACATGCATTTTCCTTGTTTAGGTGTGAAGTGTATCTTCACCTGGTGTTCCTGGGATTCGTGTCAGCTTGACCAAATTTTCAGCCTTTCGAACCATCACTTTGATTCGCTGAGCCAGGGTCTGGTACTGCAGCAAGATGAACAGTTGGCCCAAAGTCCGAGTCACGCAGATTGAGCTTTTCCTGCATCCCAGAGTCTCCTGAGAACTGAAACTCTGAGGACAAGCAATAGGGAAGATCTACAGGTTAAACAAAACAAAAATGTCATGACTTTTCTGTGGAGGAGGAACATTATTTTTTTTCTCTACAGATGTGCACTTTATATTCTTTTAACGACAGAAAATACATAAATGACAAGTAATATCTGATTCAAGTCATAGTAAATCATAAAATCTTCCCATTCTAAGCATTTCTACAGCCACTTAGAGCTATTAGCCGTTTTTTTTTTTTTTTTTTTTTTTTTTCATTTTTCTTGTTTTCATTTAACTACCCATCAAAAATAATAGATGTTCATGTTCTTAGTCACTTTAGACAACAGCAACAACTGATGTGTACTTCTCACTATAATTTCCATCTGATTTTATGTCAACTCTGATCAGCTTGAACTGTGAAACATCCAGTGAGTCACTTTCTGCTGTCAGTGGAATAAGCTTAAGCCCAACAGGGACAGCATGGCGATTTTATTCAGCAAGTGTTTTTCAGCTCACCGCCGCTGCCACTACCGTTTCACCTCAGATGATGTCACTCAAATGCACAACACCTTTTTAAGTAACAGTTCTAACTCAGCACTGGCATGTTTACTTTTCACTGTCAATGTAAATTCACTAGGTGTGTTGATCTCAACAGATGCCTTGTATATAAGCAACAGAGAAGGATGATAGCATCGCCCTGCTACACATTTAGTACTGTAACATGCACATATGTTGTAGGGTATGTACTTTTACCTGTACATGTAAAGAACCAAACAGAGAGTATTATCACTTCAACCTTTGCAAAAAGGGAGAGTCATAGCTCAAACTTGTCTCCCTGCATCTGCCTGGTTTTAGAATCATAAAACAGAAATTTAAAGATAATGAGCAGCGGTCCCTCTGAATTAGCTGAAACCGGTTTCTCCAAGAACAAGATGGTCCACGACACCCAGTCTCAGCTTAGAGCAGAGAGACTAACTACTTACTCATGAGATAACAATTTGCAAAACTCTGACATACATGTTACAGCATTTACATAGAGCTGTCACTGAAATAATGGAGCAATGGCCCAACAATAAATGCAGGCAACAGCATGCAAACACTGTACTGCTGAAGATCCTCTCACCTTAGCATGTGGGATGCTTGAAAATGAATTTGACTGCATATTCTACTTTTAGATAAATAAACAGTTATCTGCATTCTTGGACGCAGCCAGAGCATTGAAATTTCATTTCCAGAGTGTAAGTTAAATATGGAAAAAATAAATAAAATGCAAAGTTTCAAAAGCAACTTTTGCAATGTGATGATCTATCATATAAAATTCCAATAATCTGCTGGCTGTGTTGGAAGCTGGCTGTGGTTTTGCTAATACTGTGACTCTATATATGGACACTAACTACATCTGTCTGTATTAAAGCATTCTTTTTTGATAAATAACTAATTGTTTAATTTGCAAAAAAAAATGCTAATATTTTTTCTCTGCTGACTGAGATAAACATGACATTTGCTGTGGATATTTTGGACAATGGCATTAACAACTGAATGCATGCAAACAAACACAGGAAATCATCAACTGGCCTCTTCTCAAAATGCCTGTAATCTCAAAACCTTTTATTCCAACAAAATGTCAAAGCAAGAAATGGCAGATGAATTATTGCCAGTAACCTCACTGGTTACATTACAGTGATTACAAAAGTGATGTAGTGGTTCATATTCAGAATGGGCAAACCTCAAAGCTGGAGCCACAGAGCCTTGACCAAGTTACACATCACTCTTCCTCTATTTTCCAAGAGGCAGAGCAACCGTGCTTCTTTTATACCCAGCCCACATCCACCTGTTTACATTCAGCTGCTGCTCTTACCGAGACTGCGGAAGATGGGGATGGGAACCCTGTGGAATAGAATCAATAATCTATAACTGGCCATTTTATAAAGGGGAAGGGGTAGGAAATGGGCTTTCCCAACAAAAACAGTGGTGCTCGTGAGTGAATACAGTCCATTGAAGCCTCAGGTTCACCCCCCACCAAAAGGCTGTTATTAATGCCTTTTGGCAGCTTTGCAGCTGAGTCACAGAGAGCACTGTGTGGGCGCTCATCCAATTTGTTTCACTCGGCCTGTTTGTTCTGCAGTCACTATCAACAAAATCCCCATGACTAACATCTATGGAAAACTGGCTAATGGCATAGCTGATTAGATGTTGGATGTGACCATAGATTAAATAAGTTATTTAACAGGGTGCGAGAAAATTTTTCCTATCCATTAAAGCAGCTGAGAAGACTTTGCAAAGACCTTGGAAAGACTTTTTTTTTTTCAGCAAATCCATGATGAATTCACTGGGACACAAAGCAAACAAAAGCAAGAATCAAACAATAAAACACAGCAGCTCACAATTTTTGTTTTAAATATATCAGTTAACATAATAGCCTTGTATAAAAAATATGGCAAATCATTTTATAAATCATTTTTGCTAGATTATTTCTAATAATGGGAGAGAGATATATGGACCACCTTCTGTCACATTTTAATCGGAGCTTGATGGATTAAAGGAAATCAAACAGGATATCAAACCCCCCACGTGACCGGATGCCCCACCTCGTGGGACCGGATGCCCCACCTCGTGGGACCGGATGCCCCACCTCGTGGGACCGGATGCCCCCTCGTAGTGACCGGATGCCTCCCACCTTCCTATGGAAACCTTGTGACCTTCCTGAAAACCCTTCAGTCAAAATTTTAATCGGA
>CAEGAF010022319.1:0-11765 GCA_903067075.1 Micropoecilia bifurca
TCCAAATCACTGCGCATTAATATTTTTTTGTAATTATTTTTATTCCTTCTGCGCGTCTTTGGGAGAGACTCTGACAGCAGCGACAGAAACATGAACATGGAGATGTGTATTTTGTTGCTGGAAAAACAAATGTCGTCAAGCCCAACTGTTATTTGTGGCTTTTGTCTTGTTTTTTTCTAAACTCATAAAAAATTAAAAAAGTTTCCCCAATGAGTGGGAGTTAAACACCGATTTATTCACACGGGTTTGGTTGAAAAATGTTTGATTTATAAAGTATTTCAAAGCAGAACACATCGGTTTGATTGATTAATTAAAGTTAAGCCTTCAAACATAATAGGTTTATTTAACCATAATGACCTATCTTTACTATAAAAGGTGAAGAATAATATAGAAATCAGTAATAAATGACTGAAAAACAAACTTCGGCTCCGTTGTTTTTTTTCTTCTCCGCTCTCTGCTTCACGCTGTCACGGTTGCTAGGCAACATGAGTTACGCTGAGGTGGGGGTGGGTCCAGTTGGTGAAGGCTACACCTGTCCGAATCCACAGATATTTTTCTTCCGCGGTCTTCGTTTTTCCCGTCCTACGTAGGACCGGTCCTTCGTAGGACCCGACCCGTCCTACGTAGGACCCGTCCTTCGTAGGACCCTACGTAGGACCCGTCCTACGTAGGACCCGTCCTACGTAGGACCCGTCCTACGTAGGACCCGTCCTACGAAGGACGGATGCAGACCCTGAATTCGGACACAGAGTCAGAGCTAGTAAACCCAGCTGTGCTAATCGTGCTAATGGCTAATATGTCTAAGATATGAACACTGTAAATTTAAAAATAAACTTTATATAAAAAGGGATAATGTACAACTCGAGCATAAATGTCACCGTTTGATGAACTCTACCAAATTGTAGTATAAGCTAATTTGTGTATGACAGGATATAAAAATGGATGAAAATAATAAAAGGTTAAGTATAACTCAACAAGTTGCTTTCTAGTTACACTACACAACCAAAGATACATACAGACTTAATCAATGCCACACACACACCGAGTTAATGATCACATTTGTGAGAAAAACAAATATTTTCCATTTGTTTTGACATGTTAGTAAAAGCTTTTTTTGTTAGGTGACTGCTCTCTCACATGGTGTGACATTGTGATGCTCCTAATATAGATAATCAATGGCCGCTGACAGCAGCATGAAAAGATAAAGTATTTTCAGTTCTTCTGTTTTTGTATCTTTCTATAATAATACTGTTTAAAGAGAAACAAAGCTAAGCTAATATCAGTACTAGCAGCTCAAAGTTTAATGTGAACAGCCTGTAAAGGACTGACCACAAAATAAAATTTTAATACCTGATTCCACATTGTTTTCCATTCTAGGAAGAGCCAGGACATAACAAAATATTGCGTGTTGAAAGCTAGAACAGTTAACTGTTTCAGTTTTGTATCATTTTTGTAATTATCTTTTTGATTCCATTTTGAGTCATATTTATACAAACATGATAATGTTCCTATGGTTTCCTGCCTCTTGATTTTATTGTTTGGTTTATTTATTATTTTTCTGTTTTTATTTATAGTTGGGATCAATTAATGGACCAACTAAACAGGTTGATGGTTTGCCATATGCTCCCCTAACTTCATTGTGTCACAACCTCAAAACCTCACATAGACTAAAACACATCATTTCCTTCTGCTCTACAAAAGCCTTAAAGCCACTGGATCTTGGAATGATTAGAAAGAAGGATAGAAAATAAAATGTGTATATAAGAATATTTTCCATCTGCTTTATCATTTTTCCTCCAGACTTCCCTTTTATTTCAACCCAGGAAGCCTGAAAGTAACCATAAATGACAACGATCTGCAACTACAGAAAGCTTGACTTTAACAGCAGAAAATGAAACACTTGGTGGAAGTAAAACGAACAGGAAGACGTCCTGATAAGACCCAGTCTGGCCTCTTTATGAGGAGCCCAGAAGGGACATGGTGGCACAAGCAGCAGTCACCTTTAATTTAAAGGTGGGATTAAGAAAATGAGGGGAGGCTGGCTCACACACAAGCCCCCTAAACAGACTTTATCCTCTCAGGAGTGGAAAACATCAGAACTAGTTTGCAAAAAACACTCAGTTTTTTAAGTTATTCTTTAGCTAAAACTTAAGAGCATTTTACCTGAACTGAAGCCCTTGCTAGACATGTTTATGAAAAACACATTTCTATTTTTTACTCCATTTCATGGTTTCAACATCACTGTTGATCTCAACTTTGAGTGTAAACAGAAGAGAGCAACAATATGCCTCCATATAATGTACAGATTCTTACAGTAAAGTACGTAATTTGACTTTAGATGTCTCAACGTTGACCCAGTTTTCACTCTAGAGAAATCTCTGATAAGAAAAAAACACATTTTACACAAATACTTCATTTACAAAAATCATTTTTGATGCATAAATATCATTAAGCATCGCTCGTTTTTGCTACACTTAGAGATCCACAATTTCTTCTTCAGTCTCTACAGACGCAACAGAGGAATTTATATGGAACCAAAAGTAGGCCAAAACTCTAGAGGCAGGCAGATTAGAGTAAATAAATAAAGTTTATATTAATGAAGACAATAGACCTTGCGAAGCAAAAACACTTGCAAAATAAAGACTTTATGCGAGGCAAAGTGTTATATAAAATAAAAGTTTTAGAAAATAAACAGGATTGCAGTTTTGTTCGAAGACTGTAAGACAAAAAATAACGACTAAAGTTATTGGCTGTTATGTAATTAAAAGAGAAAAAAGTAGGATCAGGCTTTTCAGCAAAAACAGATGCAAAAGAAATACCAATGTGAGGGGCAAGTTTGCGAGAAACCCCCCCTCACCCCTCCAAAAACCCCCCAGAAAGTTACACCAGCTCATAAGCAAGGTGATACTGATTAACGCTCAACACGCTAAAAAAGTAAGACCATGAAAAACGGTCCTACAGCACGCAGCTAATGTTAACCAGCTGACTAATATTAACAGATACCTGCTTAAAATGCAAGAATGAGTCCGCAAAAAAAAAAAAGAAAAAAGAGTCCGCAAACCTCCCGACCCCACTAAGGGACAAGGGTGCAAGAAAATGGATGGATGGAGTCCGCAAACAAACTTGAAAAATTATGTTACTGATGTAACTCTGGATCATTGTTTGTTTATACAGGGTAGTAGTCCAGGGTAGTCCAAGTAGTCCAAGTTTTTGGGGGCCTGAAAGATTTATTTTTTTATTTATATTTTTACAAATTAATATTTTGCAAACAAACTCATAGACCCATATCAAGTGATGTGTTGTAATATTGTTTGACTTAAGAATATAAGCAATAAAAGTAAATTAAATCAATAGAATTAAAATATTAGGACATTATAGTACATCCTTATTGGTATAAATAACAAGGTACTGTAATTTGCATGTGTAAAATACATTTTTGGCAAATAGGGCACCAAAACTGGCTCCAGCCCACGTGATTCTAAATCCGGCCTTGATTTAGGCGAATTTAAAAATAATTGAAAACTCATTTCATAAGGACATTACACTAAATGTTGTGTGTTGGCAGCTGCAAAGAACTGCAAAACAATTTGTCAGTAAAAACAACATAAGTAATGATAAATGAATTGTAGTTAAAGATGGCAAAGATTATGTGTTATTAAAGTCCAAAGATAAATGTGGCCAACTACATTCATTAGGCTAAAATGCTTTAGTAAGAAGTTCTTCTGCATTTGTATTCAGTGTTTGTTTCTATGACAAAAGTTGAAACCTGAGAATCATTAAACGGAGCAACTTTATCATAACACCTTCAACCTTGTTATCTGCTAAAAGTCATCTCTCTTTAAGACGCACAAAATAGAAAAATGATTTACTGTTAAATCTTTTTACAGATTTTGTGTTTCCTCTGACTTCAACCTCAGTGATGCTAAAAAAAATTAGCAAATTCTGAGTCTTCTTCAAAGAAACATCGACACTGAAGAGTGTTGTCGTTAGTAAAACCTGGCAGAGCACTTTGAAATGTCAACTGATCAGAAAGACATCAGAGGTGTGAGAACAAACCTGCATACATAAAGCACATTTACTTATCTCTAATTGTAGCACAATTGAGCAAATTCACAAATATAAGCTAAGACCTGGTAACCTAATCTTTAAATTACTTTTTAAAAACTAATTTCAGACATTCTGGGAAACACTGTTAATTTCCCGGAGAGCAAGTCTCACTCAGTTTGTTTCACTGTAGGCGTTGAAGCACAATGCAGCATGGAACTATGCAGTAATTAATTACACTCAGATGTTACTTTTATAAACCACCCGCAGACCCTGAAAAACCCATTTAGCACCCTGTTAGCGCTGCACTCCACACCGTCTGTGTTGCGTAGAAAATCAGGAGAAGTAAACAGAGAAAAAAAAGAGAGAAAGAAACACTAAGGCTTCTCTCCCATCATGTAATGAGGGTCATATTGCCCTCAAGCAACCCGAGTGTTCAGACAGGAAGAATAATTTCAGTCATGAAGGAGAAGGGAATGTGCTTGGTAGTGTTTTCCATATCAAAGAAGGTTGGGGGGCATTTTGTTTGAGAGGTACATTTTCACACAGCACAAATGTATTATTCTCTTTTTGATTAAACATTCCCAGTCTTTTGCCCTGCCTCTTTGCCTAAGTAGAGGGTTTCAGACGATGGCAGCGGATTCGGCTGCTTCAGGTGATTGCCGGAACATGTGGGAATGAACTGCGCAAAAAGTGTTCAGACGGGGAGTTCCACATGCGTAAAGACCTTCCTCCTTCGATACTTGAGTTGTCTTTCTTGTAGCCTGCAGCGTGTTCTCCCCTCACTGCAGCAGACATCTATCAGATCACTCATATTAAGAAGCTAATTGTCCCTCTTGGGCCACGCTGTTCATTATCTGACCCAGCGCACTAGAGTAAATGAAGCATAGGAACGGCGACAGCAGCAAACTGACACACTAAAGCATGGTCACTTGTTCTGGGCTCCATGAACCGGCATTCATGCGGTTAGCCAGTGGTCCTGCCGGGCCTCCACGCCTTGTGTGACAAGAAATCCCACTGTGAAAATATCAACTACAGCTCTGCAATTACTGGTTCCAGTTTGGACTCCTAACCTCTTAGAAATAATACTCCATAACTCGCTTGTGTCTGCAATTTGAATTATGCGTTTTTCACGAGGCCTAAACAGGAGTAAAAAGCTCTTCTCTCAGGAAATCCATGTTTGCTGCGTGGCGTGTTCAGTGCTTTGCAAAAGGCCTCACATGCCGTGAAGTGTTTCACATTCTGTCACGTTACAACCACAAACTACAATGTATTTTATTGTGATTTTATACATTAGACCATCACAAAAAAATAAGAAAAACTTTGATACAAAAAACAATTGAAACTAGAAACTACATATATTTAACCATCTGATGTTAAATCAAACCAAAGTTCTCTTGTTTTACCTCATTATAACTGAAATGATTTCCACTTGCTGAGTACCACAATAATGAGAGAAATAATTTGTTGGCCTCGAAGATTTATTTATTAATGTCTTCAAAATCAAGTTTATAATGCATTCGTCAGTATTTGGTAGTGTTGCCTTTGAACTGTATGATTTGGGTCAAACGTTTCATGTTCCCTTCCACAATCTTCCCACAATAGTTTTTTGGAATTCTAGTCCGTTCCTCCTGAAAGAACCGAAGAAACAGAGTCAGGTTTGTAGGCTGCCTCACCAAATCTCTGCAGGACAGAGATCCGGACTTTCTGAAGATCGTGCCAGAATATTGACTTTGTTGTCTTTTGGTCATGCTGTTGGGATTGTATGCTCATTGTCCTTTGGAAGATCTAGTTGCTTCAGTATTTCCACATAATGTTCTTGGTTCATGATAACATTCATTTCATGAAGTGAACCAGTTCATCCCTTAGCTAAACAGCAGCTCAACATGTCCCCGGTGATGCTAAAAAAATCATATTCAACAACATATTCAGTTTGGATGTTGTTCCCACGGTTACAAGCGTTTCCTCCATATATAACAATAGTCATTATGACCCATTATTTCCAAGATGAACCAGACTTTTACATCTCCAAATATTTTCTTAACACAAAAGCAGTGTGTAAAGATTTAAACATTTCTGTTCATAGTCCATTCACTCTGAATGTGCAGTGCTGATGGAGACACACACCAAAGGACTTGTAGCCAGAGGTGACTCTACAAAACACTAACGCAGATAGTCTGTAAAAAAGTATAGGCCACATTTTTCATTTGAAGATTGTTTTCTCTTCCTCTTTGTGGTTGTAAAATAGAAAAGAACACCAAAAGCATCTTTCAGCACTAGCCAAGACTTTAAAAACTGCAACTGTTTTGTCCAGGTCTGATTTGATTTCCTGATGCGATGGAAGCAGCAGCAGCAGCAGCTTTGTTGGACCTCCTCCAAGCAGAGCTGCGCTGGCAGGTGAACATTTAATACCATTTCCTGTTCCCCAGTGAATGCACAACAGACCCTGCCGCCCCTTTTTGAGCTCTGACAAATAACTCTTCCCTTCACAGCCAACGTGCATCTTTATTTCGACGCACAATTGAGTCATGACGGGATTACCCATTGTGTGTACAGCTGCAGTCACCGGATTAGGGATGATGGCAGGGAAAACACAGTTCCAACCAACTGCGCCGCCACAACGGGCAGCTTGGAAGCCATTCCAACACCTGAGATCATCCATTATCAACACACCGTAAAGTGAGGATGTTCTCCAAGAAGACTTTACTGTTGTAAATGATACTGCAAGATCCACTCTCAGAACGTCTGAGTTGCCACAGAGGTTTGTGTCTTGCGCGAGAAGACACAAGCCTCATCACAAGCCGTCAGCACTTCCCTCTTGGCTCGTCTTACCTTGGTGACAACAATCACACGCCGATGACTGCGGGTGGATGCCCGTGTGTGGGAGCGGAGGAGGCGAGCGCCCCGACTGTCAGGACTGACACGAGATGACTGGGTGTGCAAGACGTGCCATTATCGCAACTCTCACACCTCCGGCAAGAATCCACGAAAACAGTGTGCTGTGCGTGCATGTTGCACCTTGAAAACAGTGACGTGCGGTGAGGTTCACGACTGGTGAGGCATCAACTGCTCTGGAGTCAAAATGTATAAATCCAAAATACAGTATAGCAGCTCATGTTTTAGGTCTGACCTTACCTTAAATGGTTAAAGTTTTTAATTACGCTTTAATCACACCCAGACAATTCAAAATGTAAAACAAAGTTGTATAAAACCAGTTTTGTTCCTGGTGCCATAAGATTACAAATTTTGATTTTCTATAGAATTAATATTGTTTTATCAGATTTTTTTTAATCGTGTCCTAGTGAGGATTATGTATTTGAGTCTGTTTTATCTTTATTATTATTATCTTGCTGTTTGTATAATTTTTTATATGTTAAAGTATAGAACACCAGGCCATTTTGAATCTTATTTGTATTTATTGTGTCGATGTAAGTTCCCTGTCTGGCAAGAAAACTGACTCACCTCATTGAAACTAAATCCACCTAATGGTATAAATAAAGGTTGATTGATTTCTATGGGGGCTGTGCAGTGGCGCAGTTGGTAGAGCTGTTGCCTTGCAGCAAGAAGGTTCTGGGTTCAATTCTGCATGGAGTTTTCATGGAGTGTGCATGCTTGGGTTTTCTCCAGGTACTCCGGTTTCCTCTCACAGTGCAAAAACATGACTGTCAGGTTAATTGGTCTGTCCAAATTGCCCCTAGGTGTGAGTGTGTGTGTGTATGGTTGGTTGTCCTGTGTGTCTCTGTGTTGTCCTGCAACAGGCTGGCGACCTGTCCAGGGTGACCCTGCCCCTTACCCAGAACGTCAGCTGGAGAGGCACCAGCAACCCTCCTGACCCCACCAAGGGACAAGGGTGCAAAGAAAATGGATGGATGATTTATATGGTAATGAGAACAATAGAATATTTAATATTTGGTTTCTTAAAATTTAAGCATTTACTTTGAATGACCTTCTTCTATTTAGATTTAAATTACAAATCATATACAATCTTACCTTTATTATATAAAATAATATCCTTCTCCATGAATATCTGTCACTTTGTTGGAAAAAGGTCCTTGTTTCTCTTATTTTTCTTTCATTTTTGAAAATTTAGGGAATTACCTCAAATTGTTGTGTTCCAAATGTATTTTTTTCCATTTTTCAGATGGTCTTCAGTCTTGTTGATATGTAGAAGAGCACCTATTGCATGTTGCGTCTATGGGCTCAGCACTGCCCTCTATCAGTGAGGCACAGTACATTCTGCTTCACCCTGAACATTTATGGTCGATCAGAGCATCAGAGAAACTAAATAGGTCACACGCATTCATTAAATATATCAGACAGAACGTGGAACATCAGCATGTGTAGAATATGTTGGATTACAAAAATATATTGGATATTAAAAGAACAGCAGTAAGCATGCGCCAATCGCCAGCTTCATTCACTGTGTGACATAGCGCCACCAGAGGTGAGGCATAGCACAGCACTGCCTAAACTAAATATTTAGGTTGCTAGCTAAATATTTAGCAAGCAAACTAAGTATTTAGCTCACAATGAAATATTTTAGTTTTACCGTAAACAAAATATTTAGTTAGGAACTCTGACATTTATATGAATAACATGGTGAAAATATGACTTAAAAATTAATGCCCACATTTTTTTTCTTTATGACAGGCTAAATCAACTAAATTATCGTTTTTATTTTTTTACTCTAACTTAACAAATGGCACCACATGCGGACTTGTCCCGAGTTCGACTCCCGTCCCCGGCACCGTATCCGCATGTCTTTCCTCCTTCCTGTTGAAATATTATCAAATAAAGGCCACTACTGCCTAAAAAAGTCTCCGCCAGCCTACACCAACCCATGCGGGCACAACCAGCGTCACGGGAGCAGTGACGAGCCCAGCCGCTATTACACCTCCCTACAAAGTGCCAATTTACTGTAATTTTAGTCAGTGTCACAACAGAGCCGATGCGCATTTCCAGAGCTGTCATGTTTCTCGGCACGCTGAGGGGTTCGCTGCATTCACGTCTGACGAGACGCCGTGCATTCGCGCGAGGTGCCCCTAACGTCGGGCTCCACAACCCCGCGTGACCTTGAGTCACTATGAGAGGCGGAGATGTCAAGTCGCCTGTTGGTTATAAGCGGGGACAGCGTCCACACGTCCCGCAAAAACAGGAATCAGTGTATGTCGGTCTGAGAATAACGGGGGTGGGGGTCTGTCAGGGGTAGGAGACGAAGCAGTGACTCACTCCGAGGGGGATTGAGAGCCACTCATGGTGACACATGTGCCCACATCGTCCCCTTCCATCGCTACGACCAATGCCACCCACGCCGCTAAGCGCACGCGCGCTTGCTCGCGCACACAACCACGGGCTGGCATATGAATAAAGTAGCGTCTACTTCAAGTGTGTCAAAGCAGCTTACTCACAATGGCCGATACAGTGAATCAAGCACTTATCCAGAGCAGCAATCCTCTAGAAAGCAGCCCTCACAGTGAGAGCAGACATTTACAGAAAGTGGTTAAAAGCTCGTACAAATGATCATGTTTCAGTGTCTACTTTCTGATGACGGCTTTGTCTCGGCGACAGGTCCCGCCGTGCGCCGTTCTGCAGTCGAAGTTTCACATGCAGAACAGGAAAGCAGCTAATTTTTCACTCAATTGTCAGCGCGTGCGTGAGATTTAATGACAGGGCTCGTGGAGTATTTAAGAGGAGAAACGGATAAGTAAGCTAGTTTTTTGGGTTTTTTTCCCCCCAACACCTAACCTGCCTGCAGCAGCAGCAGGTTTGATGCGGTCTATTCTGCACGCAGATAAAAAGCTTTGGCATGCAATTACTAAATTAGTGGAGAAATTAATTTCAACTCAGTGAGCTGACACAGAAACGCACTGAACTGCTAATCTGGGAGCAGGGGGGATTTAAAAAATCCTCTTGAATTTAAAGTTTAATGGATTAACGATGTCAAGGCTCTCAAGTGGATAGCCCTATAGTGCAGCGTAACTCTGAAGGATTTAACTTGCATATGGGGTATGTCAGCATGCAAGCTGACATTAGTTATGTTAGTGTGAGGAAACCTTTCTCTACCAACACTACCAGTATGGAAAATATTATATCTAATGCTTTACGTTTGGGGTAGAAAATAAAATGTGTATCTGGAAAAGTTTTTCCCAGACTGCTTAGGGTCACAGACTTAAAATTTTAGACACATGTCCTGTAATCGGATTAAAATATAATTAAAGCGTTTAAAATATCCAACAAAACACTTTTAAAGGAAAAAAAGGGGGAAGCCTGCAGGCCTGAGAACCCCATTCCAATTCCAACAGTGAAGTACGGGTGTGGCGCCATCATGCTATGGGTTCTTGTTGCTGGAGGGATGAATGGACTTCACAAAACAGACAGATTAAATGAAAAGTTTAATTTTGGGCAAAAAAAGGTTAAAGATACAAAGTATCTTAAGTATAATAATGTCAATGTTTTGAAGGGATACCAAAAAGTCCTAATCTAAGCCCCATGGAGAATTATTTAAAAAAAACAAACAGTTGTGAGCGAAATTGGTGCCAAAATTCCAGCCAATTATTGTGAGACGTTTCTGGAAGAAAATATAAAAACATTTCACTCAAGTTGTCCAGTTTAAAAGGCAATGGGACCAAAATACTGAACATAGTTTATTTAGATTACTGAATCTGAAGACAGTAAAAAAACAACTTTACAATAATAATTTGTTATGCTGGAATTAGACAAATAGAAATAATTTTGGTAATCCTTGTTGAGAATTTGTTTTGTGTTTAACTATAATTTTCTTAGGACATATTATTTGGGATATTGTAATTTAATATATATAACTATTTTAGTTGCAGTTGTTTCATAGATTTAGTTGGTATTTCATAGTTAGTATCTGTTTTGTGTTTAACTATAATTTTCTTAGGACATATTATTTGGGATATTGTAATTTAATATATATAACTATTTTAGTTGCAGTTGTTTCATAGATTTAGTTGGTATTTCATAGTTAGTATCTGGTTAGAAAGTGGACTATTTGTGGACCTTTGGCAAAGCGGACTGCGTATCCCATGATGCTCTGGAACTAGTAGAGTAGGAGCCTGGAGTTTGACTAGGAAGAAGAGTTTTTGTCTCCCTCCGAAAAAGAGCTATAGCATCTTAGCTGAGTTTTGATTCTGTCGTGTTATAGTACGTATAATTTGTTCATTCGTTTTTACTAAAGTTAATCAAAAAATCCACCCAACTCCTTTTTGTCATTGAAGCAGTCGAATATATAACAATCCTAACTGACCGAAAACATCAAAGGTTTAGTATGATTTAATTTTAGACAATTGGATTAACAGGGTTATGAGTCTCTTACAAGGTATTTGCTCTGTATTTCTGGCTTGAACTCTATGTTGTACACCAACAAAGAGTAGGGCTGTGTAATAATATCGACTTTGTGATATATATTGATATTTTCTTTCCTAGAAAAAAAATCGATATTCATCCACAAGTACCGTAACATCCAACTGTCATCTTGCTCACTCACTGCTTGCTTCGCCGGGAGAGTGATCATGTCATCAGGCTTAGAGTGATTCCTTCAGATGTTAAGTGTCAAGGTTAAAAAAGTATCAAACTATTCAGGGTACTTAGTGCACTTTATTTACTTTACAAATGCATATAAGCTACAGTTTGTACTGTTTCAATTAAAAGAAACATGTTTTCTCACTACTTCTTTGATTCATTTTGTCCAGCTGTCG
>CAEGAF010022324.1:0-101377 GCA_903067075.1 Micropoecilia bifurca
GGCTCGGGCATCTGGTCAGGATGCCTCCTGGACGCCTCCCTGGTGAGGTGTTCCGGGCACGTCCCACCGGGAGGAGGCCCAGAGGAAGACCCAGGACACGCTGGAGGGACTATGTCTCCCGGCTGGCCTGGGAACGCCTTCGGATTCCCCCTGAGGAGCTGGAAGAAGTGGCTGTGAAGAGGGAAGTCTGGGCTTCCCTTCTGAAGCTGCTGCCCCCGCGACCCAACGCCGGATAAGCAGCAGAAAATGGATGGATGGATGGACTATATAGATGCGTTGTCGTGGTTTTAAAGTGTATTTAAAGCAGGGTCTGGCTGCAGCTGGAGTCAGCTACCACACACGCCCATGTAAAACTCATTAACCTACTTAACTGCTAAGTCAGGATGCCATACAACTGTTAATAACAAAGTGTATGATGATCTATGTCATGATTCTATGTTGCTGATTAAATAAAATCTTATGGTAATGACGTCTGACAGATACAGCTGTGAGTTTGTGCTAAGCGTATGACGATCTGACCTGACAGAACATCTGTTCTTTGTTCTTGTAATGCTCTGCGTACACTGCAGTAGCTATGATTATTTTATTTAATTATGTACTGTGATAATTTTTAAATTAACAAATAACTAAAACACCAGAACAAACATGCAGAGCATGGACATTGCTCTTTGATTGTTTTCGTTCAAAGTGGCAGCTGTAATGTCTGCCATGGCGTCAGACTGCCTGGCTTCATGTAGCAGGATAGAGGGTGAAAACAGTCACAGTGAGCCCCTTGTGGTTGGTTCCTTGTGGTTGCTCCTTGGTCAGTGTTCATAGTTGAGCGTTATTTACCGTCAGGGCATTGCCTCAATTGCTATGTTTAATGGTGCAGACAGTGGTGGTCTCTGACATGAGCAATATCGGCAAACGCCCAGGGCGTTATCTTTTTAGGGATGGCACAAGATCACCACGGATTGTAGCACAGAGATGGAATATTTAATATTGGCAAAATGTATTAAGTATTTAATATCTAGGTGTATTTATAGGAATATGAATCTTCCAGATCGATTTGAGAAGCTGTTTTGATCATATTTTATTATTGTGTCATGTAGCGCGGGGCGCTGGTCTTGGTCTCGACTTCCAACAGTCTTGGTCCTGACTTGGTCTCCGTCCCTAAAGGTCTTGGTCTTGTCTTGGTCTCGGGTTAGGTGGTCTTGACCACAACACTGCTGTACGCACTACAGACGATCTCCTCACTTCCACAGATTTCTTTCTGCTTTGCTACCAAAACAAACAAAAAAAAAACGCAGACTGAGTGCATAAATCCTGGACTCTGTGTTTTCATTTGTTTATCTGTTTGCTGCCAGTAAATGATTAGCTCATCGCAAGCTTAAAGGCTGCCGAGTGGAGAGTTTGGAAAACAAGATTAATTTGTGGCTTGATTAAGGCGAAAGGCCTAACCGGTGACCTGGTGAAGCAGCTGATCATCCCCGCTCCATCACCAGGTGATTATTTTCGCCCTCTGTTCAACAGATCCGATCCTCTCAGGAAGGATTATGCCGAGGCTAAGCTCACTGTGCCACTTACTAAGAGGAAAGCGGCAGCGAGACACACGAGAAGTCACGGTTTCTGCCAAACAACCTGCATATGGAGAGAAAACGAACAACGTCAAGCTGTTTTCTTTCTCTATTCTCTATGAACGGAAAGGAAGACATGAGCTGAAAACGGATACAATCCAGATTAGGAACTTTGATGATGTGATTTCAGTTTTACGTCCCACTGGTAACTGAAAGCATCTCAAAATGAGGATGTCCTGTTAGATCTCAGCTCTTTGAAGTTAAAATAGCATAAGTTATTTTTTTATTTCAGAAAGTTATTCAATTGTTGTTCTACAGCAGATGTTACCTTGTTTTGCAGAAGATATCAACCAACACGCCCTCTTACCTAGAAAGTTAGCTCCTGATAGCTACAGCTTCTGTTAGCTGTGTGCTTGACTCTGCCCTCAGTTTAAGGTAGTATTCTTCACTCCTCACTTTAACCTCTAAGATATTTTGGGGGGAGATTTATTGTTTGAAATTATCTCAAAAAGTGAAAATATCAGCTTTCCTCTGGCCCAAAACTTTAATTTTCATAGTTTTCTCACAGTTCCTGGTGGATTTGCTGGTATGTTTCGGATCATTATGGTATCGGCTGGTTGTCAAAGTACTTTAAATCCTTTTCCAGACGAGTACCGATGCGGTTCTCTGACAATAATCCTGTCAGTAGCACACCAAGCTAAATGCTTTAACTTTAAATAGAGCAAACCTCTTTGAAAATGTGTCAACCTGATGCGACAAACCTGTTTTTATAAGTCCTCTCTTCAGTTTTTGATGTTTGTTTCCATTACTTTAATTGTTCAGTATTGCTAGACACATATTATACATGTTGTTGTTATTGTTATTCTCAGCTGTTAGGCAGTCGAAAGATGTATTAGTTTTATTGTTTTTGAAATGTTCAGCCTGTACCATTGTAGAAATATGACTTTTGGTACTTTAAAATGATTGAAATTGCTCATCAATGTTTACTTTCACGCTGGAGTAACAACAAATACATAAATAAAAATAATGATATTTCTGAGATCTCTTAAAGTTTATTTTGTTTTGGCTTACAACCCAGTAGCAGAAATACGATGGGAAATATGATGGATGAGTCGAGGCACAAAAGGTTTTGAGACTTTTTTTTTCTGGTTGAGGTCGGTATCGTTTATCAAAGTCATTTCGGTGAAATTGAAACTAATGAGAAGTTTAACAGGAACTTTGTTGATGATTCTGTCAATTTCCACTTAATCTGCAAAAATCCAAATGAAAAAAAAAACTTCTGGTTATTTCACAAACTGTTTGATTCCGAAAATTTTGCTTATTTTAACTTTGCAGGTTTTATGACTAGATAGACAAAAATATCAAGAGCAAAACTCCTTACGGAACAAGTTTTTTGCTTCTCTAATTTGAAGGCAAAAGTTGATCTCACAAGAATCACGGGGAAGTAACGCATTTCATGTCTCATATTAAACGATATCTTGGATGAAACCCTATAATCAGGTTTGCGCTAATGAAAAGCTTCTTTGAGCATAAACGTTTAAAGGAAAAGTTTACGGTTTTGTCATGAACTGTTTTTCTAAAAAACTATGAGAAGTCAGTAGAATATGATGAAAGAAAAACGTTAAATAGTTTTGACCTCTTCATATTAAGTTAAATATCTTTATTATGAACACAGCTGCTTGGATAGAGTGACATAGCAGCTGACATATTAGGTCAAATATAACGATGCTAAATATACAGCTGCTGTTATGTCCAATAACTTGATATCAAGCAGAAAATGTCCTTTATTTCAAAACCTAAACCATCTGCTGATTTCTGTCATGTTGACAAAAGACGGTCAGCAAAAAGCTGATGAAAAAAAAACTGGTCATTTGACAAATTATCCCATTTCCAGTGGTTTCACTTCCTCCTTTGGTCGATGATGTTTGAAAACACTCTGAGGTCAGTGTCATACTGTACTGCACTAGTAATGGTTCATCTGAAATTTTCTACCAAAAGATTTTGTTTATGTGTAGATCTTTTCTACTCATTTTTATTTGCTTTTCCTAATCATCCAGGTCAGGAGGGTCAAACTCATTTTCATTTTGAGTTGTATCAAAAATCCAAATGTTCTTAAAGTTGTGCCAGAATGTATTGATAAAACACATTAAACTGTTAAAATATCAATGAATAGCTGTTTCGGCATTCAATAAGTGTTTAGTAAAATAAAAAAACATTGACCGTCTCTTCAAACTATCAGTTCGTCCAGGATGTTGTGATTGTTTTTGTGGTTTTTCTGCAATCAAAACCACATATTTAGCTAATTTATGAATATTTGTAAGGAATTTTTACAATATTTGCGCTAATGTCTGACGTCAAATGTGATTTTTTATTAATAGTCATATCGATCATGGACTATAACTCAAGATCAAGTAACTCTGAAGCATCACTTAAACCGATTGTATTTTTAGGCCAATTTTGAGAAAAAAAATGTAAGTAAAATCAGAAAAAATGTGGGGAACTGTTCATTTTTGTGAGAATTTTGTGTGAACTTTTGTTGATTTGTAAAAAAAACTTCCAGATGTAATTTGGAGTCTAGAGGGCCACATAATGAGCTACTGCGGGCCTGGTTGTAGGTAGTCTAGGTTGTCCGAGAGTGGAAGATTTTCTCCTTCCTCAAACTAAAACGACATTAGAAATGCGGCAGCTTGGGGATTTTGATTATATTCTAATCATGATGTTCCACTCTCAACTCTGCTGCGGTAAAATCCTTTAAATCAAAGCATATCAAATGGCCTCGTCAAAGTTCAGACCTAAATCAAGTTAGGAATTTAAAGAAGAACTTGAAAAAATTATCCTCATAGATGCTTTATTTTTATAGATATCCAAAACTATTGTACATAGTTTTGGAATTTTGGAAATTATCAAGTACGGTGTGCTTGTGATGTTATGAGACACGAATGTGTTTTTTTGTTGTGACTTTTGTGTTGTTGTTTTTTCTCTCTCTCACTTTCTGCAGGTCTAGAGGCAAACATCCGGGATACTAACTTGTATTATTTCTATGCTTCTCTGTATTCCAATCTTATCGCCTTGTTTCCCTTTGAACCTTTTGTCCACCTTTCTTCCTTTTTTTCTTTTCTTGTTGTTGTTTTGTTTGTTTTTATGTCTGGTGTTCACAACATTTGAAATAAACCGAAAGCGATTTCCAATAGTTTCGAAGCAGAGCATCAGGGTGAAAGCTGTAACGCTCCACCTGCGAAAGTAAATCTGTTGGGCCTCATCCTGACGCTCCAGACAAACACCGCCCGATTGGACGCGTTAAAAACAACAAAAAATAGAAAACAAACTACACAACATACATTCAGGTTTGTGGAGATTTGTAGGGTCGTGTCATCCTTCAACCGTGCCGAACCGCACCTAAACTCTAGGGATTTACAGCGCCAGCCGCTTTTATTCTGAAAGTCTCCTCCGGAAGTGGTGTGTATATATGTGCCGTTTCAGCTCCTGCTGGCTTTCTGGCTCTGTGGAGCCATAGAGCCTGGTGTTGAGCAAGCAGCCGCAGCTCAGTGCGCCGCGCAGAGATGGAGGAAGAGCTGACCGCCGCTCAGCTCCTGTAAGCCGGACAGGAGAGCATCGGAGCAGCCGGCGGGGAGGGGCGGGGATGGGGGCTGACTAACCATGGCTGACGCCACCGACTGAACATCCTCACTGGACACCAACCGGGATCGCCTCGGAGATCCGATGTGTTGAGGTGAGTCCAGCTGCTGCTGCTGCTGCTGCGTTTGGACCTGGTTTATTCATCCTGACACCTTCTTTATTCTCCCGACGAGACAACGCGCCTTGCTTTCTGAAGGACAACAATCATAATACGGGATAGGAAAATGGTGAATTGGTGAATAATCTGCTTGTTTTGTTGCACCCGCTTCATCCAGCCTCCGCGCTGAAACCTGGCGGGGGAAGATTCGGGTTCGGATGGCGGGGAGGCGAGTCATATGGGCCGGAGCGGAGCAGAGAGGGGCGAGGACGGGGGGGGGGGGGGGGCAGACGGTGCCCATCGGGCTCTGCGTGGCATTAAACAGGGACGGGAGAGGAGGGGGGGCGTGGGGGGTCATGGTGTAAAAAGAGAGAGAGGGTGGGGCGGGGGGGGGGGGGGCTTCTCCGATAATCCACTTAGGAGGCTTAATTGAAGGACCACATTGTGGTCCGGTCCGGTCCGGTCCGGTCGGGTCCCGGCCTGATTGGATGATCCGTGCAGCAGAGGCCGCTCCGGATGATCCACAGCCTCCCATTCATCCGGACCGGGATCCCGTCCTCCATTCAGCAGCATGTCGCTGCCGCCGACTCCCATTCATGAAGCCCCTGCAGCGCGCAGGCTGCACAGCGATCCACGGTGGGCTTTAAATAGGCCTGCAGCGGGCGGCCCCGTTTCAGGCCTGCTATTGACTTTCTCTCGTGTGTCAGCAGACACAGTTAATATGAAGCCCTAATAAGTCTGATTCTCTCCATGACCGAGGAGGCCCCGCTGGCCGGGAGGCGCTTACAGCCCCGATCAGCTGCAGGGGATCCGGATCAGAGGCGTTTGTTGTTGTTGCTCTGTGGAAATCGGGGCGTGTTGGATCCGGAGTGGGATTCAAGTTAATCTTGTCCAGTTTCACCCCGAGGTTCCGTGTATTTAGAGCTGTCGCCATGGGGAAACCATACGATCTGCTTTTGTCACTCCAGTTTGATTCATTTTAATGTGAGGGTTGGTTATTCTAAGCTAAAAATACAAGTTTTATGGTGGGTGTCCTGAAGATACCTGTTGACCTTTAACCCCCGGGATCCCACAGAGAGCGATGCTCGTCTAAAGACTTGATCCTGGATTTTATAATCAATACCTCGATAACACCGATCCATCCTGACATGCGCTTAAAGCCTGGATTCTGCTGGAATATTACTTTGGGAATTTTGACATAAAATATCTTTAGAAACATTTTTTTTTACACATTTTAAAAAATAATTTAAAAAAATTACACAAACATTAAAAATACTTTTAAATGGCTGATCCGGTCATCCTTCACTCCACAACGTTAAAAACCCAAATGAACTCAGATTAAAGACATCTTAGCTAAAATCTTTGATTAGTTTACGGTGCTTCCATTTCACTGTTAAAAATGATATCCCTCTGTTTTTCTTACATTTTATTTATATACAAAACATTCACTTAGAACCCCTGCCTCTTATCGGTCAGCTGCTCTTCACTTGTTAACCCTCAGGCAGGTGTTATGCTAACATGTAGCTCGGTGGTGTTGACAATAAGCAATGGAGGAAATTTGTTTAAGAACGTGATTGGATATTTGTTGGTCTAAATTCACTAAAAACACAAGAAAAATCACTCGATTTTCCTAAGGGACCTGATGAGATGCTACGGCTACGATCAAATTTAAGAAGTTTTTTATTCAGCCAGATCTACTCCTCCTTGAATTACCTCATCACACATTATTAAATATTGACGTACACTGCTGACAAAAGCGTAATGTTCAAATACATTTTTGTTTTCCAAACGCCTAATATTTCAGCTTGCAGGAAGTAAGTTATTTCAAAGTTTCCTTTGGACTTCATCTGGACCTTTTCACTCGTTTTCTGTCCAGCATCAGACCACAGCGTCATGTTTCGTAGCTTGTTGTTTAATTAATTAAGCAAACCAATAAGTAGGGGATAGAAGACATAACTTCATACCGGCTGTACCTGTTGTTTCATATTCATCATCTTTTATTTTGCACCCGTAAACAAACCTAGTTAGTCCTCTTCTGTTTATTTATCCCTCAACTTAAGCATTTTAATCGTCTGCGGCAATAAATAACCTTAGAAATAGCTCAAATTTGAATTGTAATGCATTTAAAATTAACAGCATTTTCTAAAGTTTTTACTTCTGTTCATTGTTCTGATGTCTGTTTGAACCAGATAACAAAATGTGGGAAGTGCAATTCTGATCCCTGATGGACATCCTCTAATGAAGTCATGTAAACATCTGCTCTGCAGTAGACAGGAGGATTTTATTAAAGAAAATATATCAAATTAGCATGAAATAAGAAGCTGGAACAGAAGTAAAAAAATAACATTGCAACTAATGCGACACAAATGCCAAATGAGTCTTAAACTGAATCTTCATAAAAGTGACTTGTAGAGTAAAGGAGCTACACTTGTGAAGGTTTAGTTGGTAGCCTGTGTTTTTTGGAGACGGATAACTTTGATCACTTTACCTCACAGTCCCAGTAGTGACATACAGGCTAAAATGTGAAGGTAGATGCATCCCCACACAAAATGTTTGCAGTTTAGCTATGGAAATTGTGCCACTGGTCTTCCAGTATCAATTCTGGGTCAATCTGTTCCTACTTTAAGAAGGTTTTTGCTAATAAAGGAGAGGAAAAACAAGAAAAATGTCCACAACACAGGTATGAGTTATTCCTTTGGGAGACCGCTAAATTTCACAATTCAGAGACCCAGAACCTGAAGGATCCATCATCCCTCAGTTCAGGGATGTCAAACTAATTTTCAGTTTGAGCCAAATCAAGATCACGAATGCTCTTAAAGGGCTTGTGCCAGAATGTATCAATAAAACCAGTTCAAAACCTGGTAAAATATCAATATTTTAAACTAAATCATATTTTTGAACATCTTTTCAGATGCTTTTTGTGATTTTTTTTTTCAAAGTGTTGGTGGTATTAATTAGCAATATTTCTGGTTATTTATTTTGTTACATGTGACTTTTTATTACTCATTGTGCAGATCATGGACTATAATCTGACATCATTTAAGGCCGAGGGAGCTGACTAGTACAAGTAAGAAAGCTTCCGAGAATTTTTGAGAGAAATCTAGTGTTTATTCTAGAATCTAGAGGGCCGCATAAAGAGAGCTGTGGCGGGCCGTATTTGGCCCATAGGCCTTGAGTTTGACACTTGCCTCAGCTGATGCCATGTTTTTAAAACGTCCACCTTGCTGCTAAAATCTGTTAAATTGTGTCTGCTTTGTCATTTCTCACATGTTCACAGTTGCACCTTTGTATCAGGCTGCTTGTAACAAACACACAAAGATCCAGTTACTGATTGGTTGCAGATGCAAAACCACTTCATCCCTGAAGTTTCGAGGCCTGGGCGATTCACTTGGGAAGCGTAAAGCAGTCGCAGTTAAAAAACAAAACAAAAATTAGCTCAAATCCCCTGAAAAACCTTAAGAAACAAGGATCCACTCGCCTTAAAAATATCACAAGTAAAACATTTTGTCAAAAAAAAAAAAAAAGAAAAATGCTGGATAAACCAAGACAAGAGGAGATATCACACAAAGCGACTGAACCAACTTCCTGTTGCTGTTTCCTACATTAACCAAATTTAATCCCGGTTAGTGAAACATAAAGCGGGTTGTGCAGCGTTTCTCTGCGAGAGGCCCGTGGTCATCTGTGGAATCAGTTAGACCTGGTGGGTGAGAGACAGGAAATACAAGTCAGCGGTGCAATGTGCATCTCCCACGCAGTCCGTCCTTTATCGCCGGCTGCCATATGGATGCCTGAGCTCACTCCATGCTTACATTGTCAAACCTCGCCAGAGAGAGAGAGAAAGAGGGAGGAAGACAGCGGTCTGGGCTGGAGAGGCTAATTAATGTGTTTAATATGTGTGTGGTGAGGCTCTGCTCTCCACGTTATTGGAAGAGGATGGAAATCCCTCTTTGCCCCCCCATCACAGGTAAACCGGAAAAGCACTTAGGTGATTTGGTGCAGGGGAAATCTGCCTCTCCTCCTCATCATGTCCGGTTTCTTATCTGCGGTTTGCAGTAACATACTGTAAACACGCCCATGGTCTCCTGCACAGAGACAGTGGCTGCATGCAGTGGGGTGTATCAGTGTCTGGATCGGGCCTGGATCCCATTCATGATGTCTCTGTGTGCCAGGAGTAGCGGGGGGGGGGGGGAGGAGGAGAAAAATCCTCCTTTTGTCTGTGTGTGTTTCTGATAGTGCGACTCTCCCGCACGACGTTCAGGCTCATTACGGAAAGACGAGGTTATCAGCGATCAGGTTAAAGGTCACCGAGCGTCCGCTTTGAAGGCAGCAGATCTAAAACTAAATGAAGGGGAGTTTATCTCAGCTGACCCCTATTTCTGCTTTTCCTCCTGTTGCCATGTTTAACCCCTCCGGTTCCATCTCTTCACGATTCCTATCTTTGATCACCCACTCATGGGGATTGCTATCGTCTGTCTCTATCTCCTTCAGTTTTCATTCCAGGTTTGTCACTTCATCTTTTGCGGCAGCAGAGTTCTCAGACTGTTTATCCCAAAATTATCACACACACACACACACACACACACACACACACACACACACACAATGCATTGCAAAAGTATTCACACACCCCAAACGTTTGGGACAGAACACCAAAACCCCCAGTGCTGCAACATGTAGGGGAAAACGATGTACGCTTTTGAGCGCAGATTTGTAAAATGTGGTGTTCACAGTTTAATTTTGGTTTCATCTGACCAGACCACCTTCTTTCACATTTTTACTGTGTCCACAACTTCTTAGTAGCAAATACTCTTCTGATGGTCTGCAGTGAAGTTGTTGCCATATTGAGATGAAGGACTGTCCAATGCTTTGTGAAACGTCCAAAATTTGATATAACGTTCTAAAACCTGACTTGTCTGTGGTGATTCTTGGTGTTTGTTCCCTAATGAGGTCTGAGATTAATTACACATAGATTGTTTATTAAAGAAGACGTCTGAATGCAGCTGCACTGAATTTTCTTTTGGAGTTTTTGCAGTAAAGAGTGGACATCAAACCACAGTTCTCACAATTCTTACCTTTAAAACATGTTTTGAAACCACGCATTGTTGTCACAATCATTCACTAATTTATGTCATCCTATAACTTAAAATCAATTATTTTTTAAAAAAATGTTTAAGTTGTCGGTGCAATATGGCCATGAAACAAGGCAGTTTTCCATTGTCATCAATTTAATGTTGCGTTGCTACCAATGACATCTGAACAACAAGACGAAATTCGTTTTTGTTAGTCTTTTTAGAAGCGAGTCTGTTAGAATAATCAGGATGAGAAAATTTGTATCTTTTTTAATACATAGCTACTCCGTAAAAGTTTCATATCAGACTATCTTATGCAACAATATTGTTTACTTCCAGGGAGCCAGGATTGAGAAAAAAGTTTCCTTTGCCCAGCCTTAACAACTATTATCTTTCATTGTGAAAGATTGTTGCTGTCTCTCATGTCTTATTAAATCTGTTCAACAATGTGACTGCGAATGAGCATCAAAAGTATGAATTGCTCTTTTAGATCATAGAAGTATAACTGGACATTTATGTGGTGATTTGTCACAGGTCGGTATGGTTAGGCTGACTATTTAATGGATTCTAACTGGGCAGGTGGGGTTAAACCCAAACGTCTCGTGTGGCGCCTTTCTAGTGTGACAACAAACGTGACACAGTAGTATCTCATGCTTGGCATGATATCTTTCTGTCCCCCAGTCAATGGACTGTATTGTGGGACACCAGTAGTTCCACTGTAACCAATCAACTGGAAACCGACACACTACCGTACTGAACCGCACCGAACTGTGGAAACGAGGCAATGTCTTCAGTAAAGCTTTTCAGTAGTTTGGTCTTTCAAGACTCCTTTAAAACTCCCATTGGTCTTTTGTTCTCTATTGTCTGATCTACATTTAACACATTCGTATTATTACAGCGATTAACAACATGTCATAAGGTGGTACATGCCTAGACATTATTTACACTTGTGCTAGGCTTTTAGTTAGTGTTGTTGTTGGAGATGTCGTGCTTTGCCGTGCTGCATTGAGCGTGCTCTGAAGCCGTGTGCCGTGCTGTGGTGAGGGCTAATCTTAGAAAACACGGCTAGGCTTGAACTCCCTGCGGTGAGAGCGCAACATCACCAATCATCCTCATCAGCTAATCACAGAGGGTGTTCTGCAGGCACGAGGCAGCATGGACAATATAGGCGACTCTGTGGCTGCACGAGCAGTTCGCCTCTGAAAATGTGCAGAGCTTCAGCAACACAAACCTGTGTGCATCTCCCATGCATCACGGAGACTGAATTGTCTTCAGAGTTCCCACAGGAACCCGCAGCATTGTCGTTTCTCTCGTAACCTCACAGGGGGGAACGGTGGTTGTACGATGTGTTTTGCAGGCTTCAGCTGATCGCTCTTCCTGCGCAGTGATGTCTCTTTCCTTTCCTCCCCACTCAGTTTACTGTTGCAGACACGACTCCCGACCATCTGACAGAGATATCTGCCCCACTCCCCTGGGTGAAAAACCAGCAGGAGGAGGAGGAGGCGGCGGCTCGGCAGTGGTAGATTGTTACAACAGATAGGTGACTGATACAGGAAGAAGGAAGGGTTTCTGAGGCCTGAAGGGTGGACCGGGTGGACCGCGTACACCTTCAGCCTCCCTATGACCCGCCTTCAGTTTGCCCTTTTCTTTCCCTCTCTTTGTTTCTGGTCTAGTGGAGCTGAAAAACTCTGAAGGGATTCGTGTTGATGTGGGAATCTACTTGGAGCCTCCGCTGTCTCTCGTCCTGGAGTATGTCTGCTTTTCTTGACGCTCCCTTCGTCTCCTACACCTTCACAGCCTCAGTGATTGTTTTAGCAGCTGGTTTTAAACATGGTCCCTCGTCTTTACATGTGGAAAAAACGACCTTGCTCTCATTTCTAAACATATTAATATCACTGGGAGTTGGCAATATGTCGGCATTACGTTGTACAGGTTTACAATTTGTTGTCAATCTGCCAAAATAGAGCGTTATTGTCTGCAGGGCTCATTCTACGCATTGCTGCTCTATGTTTTAATTGTACTCTTTTAATAGGGATGAGATGGATACTTGTTTTAATGATTTCTAGTGTAAAAAAATTGTCATAGTAATTACTTAATTTCACTTTTAAATAGAAATACAAACATGAAAACCGGCCTCTTGGACATATTATCACAGATGTGAGCAGAAGGAAGTGAAAGTTCACCTAGGATATTTAAAAAATAAAAGACCACAATTTTTGAGTTCACACCTGCACAAGCTTGACTAACTTTAGTTTTTATCCTTGCTACATAAAGAATAAAACAACAGAAGTAATCATGGTGCTAACCTGGAGGTGTTTGTTCCAGAACCTCCATCTACTCAGCCTGGTCAAAAACAAACCCATGTTCTACGCTTCGATTCGTGCAGACTGAGGGTCTGGACCAATTGCTAGCTGGAGGCCTGGACTGAACTCTGTTGAAGTTTGAAATGAATAGAATTGATCTTATCCGACTGCTAACGTTTGGGTATGACGTACACAGCACACCAGATCAAAGTTGTTTCCTTCAGAGGTAGTTTGTACAATAACTCACAGATTTCTTGTCTAAAGAAAAAAAAGTCGTAATCTGAATTTAACGAATTTAACCACAGCCCTGGAAAAAAATTAAGAGACCACTTGAAATGATCATTTTCTCTGATTTTATAGGTTTATGTTTGAGTAAAGTGCACATTTATGGAAGTATGACTTTTTTTTTCTTTAGACAAGAAATCTGAGTTATTGTACCTCTGAAGGAAACTGGACTTTATTTAGGGGTGTCAAAGTACCGAGTGAAACAAAAGGCACAATTTTCACCCCTTTTTCTTCTGAAAACCATCTATCATTTTACCTTTGTTCACAGTTATGCGTTACTGTGTGTTTCTCTATTACACAAAATCCTAATAAAACACTTCTCGTGGCTGTAATATGTGGAAAAGTGGCCCCAGAAGCCACCTCTCTCTCCACCTCCATTCCTGCCTCTTCTCTTCCTCTTACCTTCTTTGTCATCATTTTTCCTCCAGATCCCAGTTTGCTTCCTCAGTAGTCTGCTGAGCCCCAGAAAACCATAATGCTGTCCACTTCCTCCAGAGCCTTACGGCTTTAGTTTCATGCTGACTCAATGACTGTGCGTGTGTGTGAGAAAGAGAGAGCGAGAGACGGTGGACGGTTCGATATCCTTGAACAAGGAAGGGCAGGAGTTTCAGAAGCACCTCGTCGTGTGCTGGGTTTTTCTGCTGAATGGGTGGAAAGTTGGCCGAGTGCAGGTTTTTAAATAGCTGAATGGGTATTGACCCGCTCCCCAGCATCAGCAGCACAGACACACACACACACCCACATTCACTCTCATCAACTAGGGAGGGGGGTGATTATTACTGCGTGGTGATTAGCAGTTTGGCTCACAAAACTCGTGTGGCCTGAAGGCATGAATAAATGGAGCATTTAATGAATGACTTCATCAATTCATGAATGAGAAGGAAACAATCTTCCACAGTTTAGGTATTAATCCCAAAATTAAAACATTTCCCCCCCATCTCTCCCTCTGTGTGTGTGAAACCTATCAGGATGGGATTGTGTAACCTGATGACTGATAATGTAACTGCTTCTATTTCTGGACCTCGTGTCGTGATTCAGCTTCAGGGCACAAAATAAGAGGAAACGTGTGAGCGGGTCGCTCGTGTTTCTTTACCGCTCAGCTAGCCGGAGCAAGCGGCTTTTGAAATCACGTCGCAGCAGCTAAATGTGATTCACTCAAACAATCTACGGTCACAGGAGGAAAACCAAGTTTCCACACGTGTCAAAGGTCCTGGGTAGTGGGGACTAAATCGACTCCGAGATTCAGATTTATCTGTCAAGTTGCTGGTTTCTTTTGGGTTTTCTTTTTAGGTAAACAGTACAGAGAATAAGGGATTAGTAATTGCACACAAACAATATCTATTATATTGTTTAAGAATTCTGACCCACTTCTTACATCGATGCTTTAGTAATCACCAAGCTTTTACTAGGGCTGCATAATATATCATTATTGAAATATCGATGTGTGTAAAATTAGTAAGGGAAGCTTGGAAAGCAGAAACTGAGGGCTGATATGTTTTGAGAGTTGTGAAAACACATTCTAACTAAGATGTCATTTATCAGAGTTGTACATATTTATAGCACACACAGTGATTTTGTTTTATTTATTCAGAGGTATAAAAATCTGTATAGGCTATTACATTTAAAATTCACCTTAAAAGCCTAGAGTAAAGTGGACTCCCTCCTATTTGCAGGTTATTTTTTATGCATCCACATATTTGCCGTCTCTTTTGTAGAGCATATGAGCCATTTCAAAAAATAAAATTCAACGTGGAAAGCTGAAACACTGAGACGCAACTCTGGCGTTTCCAAAGCAACCAAACAAGGATTGCGATTTGTTTTCCTCGACACTGATTGACTGAAGTGGAAATAAGGAAGTGGATTCCAGCGTCTTTGGTAAATGCTGATGCACTGTGTGTAATAATGCATATTAAGATAAATATTGCTGTGCGAACCATTAAAATAGGCGGTTAAAATCATTTTCAGAGAGGATCTCAAGTGTTTCTGGATTTCAGTGTTTGGTGGGTGGTCAACCCTCTGAAAACTGGGGGTCCTCTCTGAATCTATCATCAATACTCAAATTTGTTTGTCATTTGATTGTAAAGCTAATCCTAAAGCCATAATCCTAAAGCTGTGCAATAATAAAGCTGTGATGAAGAGAAGAAGAGAAGCCTCATTTTCCTGAGACTAAGTTGATCTGAGAAAATATTTCCTTTGTTGTTATTCTGTCATCTCACTAATTTCCTGTCCTTTAAAGCGTCTAAAACTTTGGCACCAGGTCTCAGCATCTAGTTACTGTTGAGCTTAGAAATGGCTCCTCAAAGAGCTGGAAGCGCTCGTTTGCTTTCTCCTCCTCTGATCCGGCCTGTTGCTTTTATCTGATCTCGTAATCTTGAAGAGAGAAAAACAAAAGAGAGAGACTGGCGTCGTCATTATAAAGACATTATGTTTAATCTATTAAAACCATCAATCAGCCCTGGAACTCCCACAGAAGCATCACGAAGAGAAGTCAAGTCTCTGGAAAGAAGCGTTTGTTTTCAGAGTGCAAACCTGAAGCAGCAGAAGCTCAGCAGATAATCTGATCTCTCTCTCTGGCCGCGCGTTTCCCCTTCCTGTCCGCTCACACAACATCTCCCTCTTATCCATGAGATTCAGGGGGAATAATCAAACCAACATGCGTCGGATTGTTTGGCACCGTAGGACGATGCTGCATTAGTCACTGACGTGCAGATGTAGAGAGAGGGGGGGAAGATGGAGGGTAGGTGGTGTGCGGATGTGTGATTGGATGCTGCCACTGACACGGTGTCATTACGGCTTTGTGTTAGATTCCCAGTGTAGCGAAATGTTTAGTCCATGATTTGATGCGATTTGGCAGAACTGCAGCCCGAAAGGGGAAGAAGCTGATTCACGCGAACTAGCATGTTGGGGAAGAAACGGTGGATGTCAGCAACTTTTGTCTACATGTTTAAAAAAAATGATGATAAAAGGACTGGAGAGGACATAATGATGCAAGTCTGATGGATGTTTTTGGATCAGGACCCTCTGAATCTCTGTGGTTTCACTGAGTCTCCTGTTGTTCTGATGGGAAACGTGATGAGGGCGTGTTATTCTTCCCCATCCAAGATGGCCAGATTTTTAATAACAATGGGTTTTGTTTCTCTTCTCAGCATGAATTGAAAACATAAAAAATGTCTTAAAAAATTGTCTGTGATTTACTTGAATCGAAACATCTTTGAACAATGTTGTTTGTTTTTGTTCTAAAATAAAATCTTAAGGTCATAGACTTTTTATGACTCATTGAAACTTTACTATTGCAGGAACGTCCTTTGGAGGTGTCAGTAAATAAATGGCAACTAAAATAAAAGTGAATGTAAACTTTTCTATTTAACAAGACAGGTTACAGAACTTTTTAAACTTGAAAATAGAAGTGGCATTCATTTTCTTCTACGAGATATATTCAAAATAAGTAACCGTGATGTACTTTGTTTTGTGCTACATCATTTAGTTGTTTTTATTAATTTTTAAAGAAGCCTTTCTCTGTTCATTTTTGTATTATTTATATCAGAGTTAGAGACGACATTACTGTGTGCCCTGCAGCTAAACTTAATTTGACTGCGATTTAAAAACAAAGACAAAATTAGTAGAGCGGCGACATTAGCATGTTGCGCTAGCATTTAGCATGATTGGGATAATTACCTAAAAACATTGTTCTCTGTAAACCTCACTTATATTCTGTCAACATTTCCTAATTCACCATGTTCTATTAAAGATAAAATTGGATTTCTTAAAGTGATAATAACAGGGAAACGTCTCTGTATTAGCTTCTGGTTGTCTGTTAGCGTTTAACTTTATGTTAAAAAAAGCTACATCGTACCTGTTAAATACAGTTCTTTTGTGTGGAGTTAGCATCTTCACTGGGCGCCTTCTGGTTCCGGCATCTTCTAACTGTCCAAAAAAAAGAAAACCCATCAAAGAAAACCAAGCATATTTGAATTGTATTTTTCTGTATTTCCATATAAATATCCTCTTGGTGATGCATGCAAGCTGGCTCACAGTCTGCTCCGTTCACACGTCTCCGCTTCTTTCCTTCTGACACCATCTCGCACGCAGGCTGTTCCCCAGCTGTTTTATGTGAGCCAAAGCCAAAGTTTTCTCTCTTCCTTCTCGTTGAATCCACACTGACGGTCTCTCCCTCTTCCTCAGCCTCTCCTCGGTGGGTTGGCATGGCCCAGTGATGAACGGAGCGGCGCTGCCCGGTAGCCCGGAGCTTTCCTCCTCGTGTCCGCTGCCCGACTGGAGAGAGTTCTGCGAGCTCCACGCCAGAGCCTCGGCCGCCGACTTCGCCGACAAGTTTCAGCGCTTCCTGTCGGAGAACCCGTGCTACGACTCGCCCGGCGCCGACGCCAGCTTCTCGCAGCACTTCGCCAGCCACTTTCTCGAGTGCTTCTCCGCGGCGCTGACCCAGGCCAAGGAGAAACGGGCGTCCTCTCCGGGGGAGGACGGCTGCAACGCGGCGACCAAGTACAGCATCGTCCCTTTCCTGGGAATCCAGGGTTGCCCTCTGACCTACGGTCACGACCTCTACCAGAGGCGCAAAGACGCCGGGGCTTCGAGTGAGTCTCTGGACAGCATGGACAGCGGAGGCGGAGGGATGGACGGTGGAGGAGGAGGTGGAGGTGGCGGCAGCAGCACCTCCTCCTCCTCCAGGGGTCCGCAGAACCACAAGATGTCCGTCCTGGGTCAGTCCCGCAGCTCAGAGGACGTGTCCGTCAGCCACCCGAAGGCCCGCTTCAAGAAGGGCTTCTCCCTGCGGAACATGAGTCTGTGCGTCGTGGACGGGGTGAAGGAGATGTGGCACAGACGGGCCTCCCCGGAGCCCGACGCCCCCTCGGGAGCCAGGAGGCCCAACGGGGCGGGAGGCGAGGCGGGGGTCGGCGAGAGGTGGTCCCAGAAGCTCAGGCTCCCCCGGAGCTCCCAGGGCCACAAGGCCGAGCTGCTGGAGATCCAGAGGGAGGGGGCGCTGAGGTACATGGTGGCCGACGACACGAACTGTGTGGGCGCCGCGCAGTGGCAGAAGTGCCGCCTGCTGCTCCGGAAGACCAAGCGGGAGGACGGAGGGGAGAAGTTCCTGCTGGAGTTCTACGTCCCTCCGAAGGTGTGCTGGCGTTGTAGACACGTTTTTCTAGTCGGGGTTTTTTGTTTTTTTTTGGTGCAGGTATATTAACTCAAAAAAAGGCGAGACCAATAAACCAGAAAAAAAGCAACTGCGAGCCAACTTCATCAAAAAAGAAATGATCGATTCTGAGTAGCTAAAGCTATGTGAGTGACAGTCTGAGGCAAACGAAATGAAAAGGGGGAAGTATGAACATGATTATTTAAACTTTAGGTTTCCACACAGTAAAATATGCCAGTGTTGAATTAACACCCAAAAGTGTCTATATGTGTTAAAGTAACTCTTTTGAAAGTGTTAAAAGGTTGACACCCATTTTTTTTGTTAAATTAACATTGGTCTATAATTCTGAAATGGGTTTAAGAAAAATTTAACTTCCAATATCTGTGTATTGCTTGAATATTTTCCACTGGATTTGATTGATATTAACACCTTGTGGGTCAATTATTTACTTTTTTGACACCACATTGTGTTTTGTGATCAACACTACACTGGTGTTACTTTTGATATATTTTAACACAAACACCGTTGTAAATGTTAATGTGACACTCTGTAGTGTTGAATTTAACACCAGCTGACTTGGACACATATAAACACTTTTGGGTGTTAATTCAACACTGGCTATTTTACTGTACATGGTTCCAGTTTTGTCTGTAAATAGAGCTTTTTAAAGGGGGGCTAAAGGGTCTGTGGTCACAGCAGAAACTACCCACCGGTACTTTTAACACTGAATGTGCTAAAGTAAAGTAAAAATAATGGCAACTGAATCATTATGAGGTGCTAAAGCAGCACCAGTGAAACATGCAGAAAAACAGCATGAAGCAACTCCAAAAGGTTTACAGAAATAATAGTGATAATGTAGTTGAGTTGAGGTGCAGGTTTGTATTTTGTGTCTCACCTACTTTGAAAACTTCTGGTCTAAAACATTTAATGTTTGGGTTTGATTTCTCTCAGAAGTTCTAAGAGACGAAGCTGCAGCAGCCAGTGCAGTCTCTCCTCACTGGTCTCTCTTTTATTGACCTTGATGAACACTAAAATCCATTTCAGATGATAAATCCACTGTAATCCACTAGTTTTCTCCTCCTGGATAACTTTCACATCACACAAGTCGATCCGTGGAGATCACAGTCTGTGTGCGCTTCCCCTGCGTGTTCTGCGATTACAGAACTGAAAGAGCGTGGTTTGCAACTTGTGGCATTACCCTGCTAGCAAGGTGTAAAAGTTGAATTTATATCCATTTAAATGTATTCAGTTCACAAGATAAAACCTAGGTTGTTGTACTTAATCTGTAACATGTTCTCTTCAGCAGATTCTCAGGTTAGACACAGTCTTGATGACCAGGTGTTGCCTCTATGCTCTATTCACCTACATCTCCTGCAGCCCATCTTCCCTTTGCGATGTACTATAACGCATAAAAGACATAAGTAGATTAAGTCACCAAATGATGATCTGACTGTGAGGAAAAACCAAGATCCAATAATTTTCTTATTTTCGAAGGGTTTTACACACTTTGTTTTACAGGGATCCCATACAGACAGCTTTAATATCATAAAATGACATTTATCTCTGTTGGGTGGATTTTTACTATCTTCAGGTTGAAGTGGATTGCAAACACGCAAAAATTGACCAAGTTAGTTTTGACTTATTTCAAGTGTACTAACCTTGACGTAACTTTTCATCAAGTTACAGGATCTTATTTTAAGTCAATATTCCTTAATATTGATAAAAAAGCAGTAGTTGTATATGACATAATCTGTCAGTGAAACAATACATTTTAACTCATAACACAAGAAATATGTCTTGTTTCACTGGCAGATCATTTTACATACAACTAGTGATTTTTCCCACCAATATTAAGGATTTATTGACTTAAATCAAACTACTATTTCTTGCTGAAAAGTTACTTGTAAGTTAGTTTTGCCTTATTTCAAGACCAAAAACACCTAGTAAAATTTTGTGCTTTTGCAGTGTAGAAGAATAAATAAATAAATCAATGATGACAGTAAGCTGCAGCCCTTCCTGAATGCCAGATTAAAATTCAGCTATGCGATCCGGCCCTGCCTGCCTGCATGCGCCGCACAGCGCGGGTCACAGCCACACGCTCCTGAGCATGCGTGCAGCTTTCGCATTTGGCTGCATGGGATTTCCACATCGTTGCCCGTGACCTTAAGTAGGCCAGGAGGCTGTGCGGCTGAGTGTGCGTAAATCTGCCGCTGTCCTTTGATCGTGGCTGGGGGGGGGGGATGTGGAAGCGGCTGCTTGCGGGCAGCAGAGCGGTGAGGACAGGTGGAAAAGGTGCGGGGGGGGGGGCTGCAGAGACATCCAGAGGCTGTCTCATTGATTTTTATAAGGCAAGAGGATCTCAGAGTTTCTTTTTCATGTTCACATTGATTGCTTCCCCATCTTGGGCGAGCTAGGTGTCGGGACAAGCAGGAAAAAGGAACCAAAAATAGTCTAGAGGGTGACCTCACTCTCTGCCCAGAGAGGAACAGATAAAGAGGAATAATTTAGCTTCACGGTGTTAATCTGCCTCCTGGACGGCAGGTTCATTAAACGCATGCGTCTTTTATCGCCACCGTCCCATTGGCGTGTTACAAATCACAACAGCGGTCGCTCCGAAGAGCTGGAGAGACGAACCGACTCATAAAAGTCTCACTCGCGCCGACTCCCCGGTTCCTGCCAGGGTCATCAATCTGCCGGCTCCGTCTGCAACGCAGCGGCGACGGTCCGCGTTGTGACGTTGGACCCTCTCACTCCGCTTCACAGCACACGTAGGAACACGACAGACGGGCAGAGAATCGAACTGCTAAGGACGCTGGCTGATTAGACTGATGTATCCAGGAATGTTAACGGAAAGTTAGGTGGAAGGAAAAACTGTAGGAAAGCTGGATAAACACAGTTGTGAAGGAGAGTAACACATTTTTACTAAAATATAAACAATTATAATAAAATAAGTCAGTCTTAAACATGCTTTAAAGTTTGAGATCATGTGTGAGTTTTGTAAAAGTTCTTAAAATTAAAACTTAAAGCTACCTAAATGTGTTATTTGCGTGACACACGTTTTCAGTCTTGATGTTTTTAGCATGACTCTTTCTTCTCTTATTTGATCAGCTCTGGCATAGATGAATAAAAAGTCATAAAATAAACACTAACATTGTATCAGAACATCATATTTTCTCCCTGAAAAATCTAGAAAAACATTTTAAAAAATTCGGATACCTCCATTGCCAAACCTGTTGCAACTGTAAAACTTCCAGTAAAATTATCAGTTTTCTTCATGTGAGTTTTATAACTCAGGAAATAACTACAATAGCTACTCCTACTTACATGCAGTCAGAATAGCAATTAAAAAACTGGATGAAAACACTTCATACCCTAGGTTAGGCATGGTGGAGGATGGATAAACCTGTGGGAAAACCTTATAGAACTGCTTGATATCACAACCTGAGCAGAAACAAACCCCCACATTCATCTTGCATTATTCCATGCAGTTTGCCTTGATTATGAAAACATTTTGAGACCTTTTTGCTCATCTTTACCTCAGCCTATAAGAACCAGTGTCACTTTTAAGGAGACGGTTCCCTCAGAGGCCGGTCTCACCACAAACAGGAAGCGACTGAAGGGTTTAATACAGGAAGTGTTTTTTTTTGACATTTGGTCCAGGAAAAAAAAGGGAATTGTGGGTGTGCATGGCAGCCAGCTGCACAGGCAGATTGAGATGAGTGCAGCTTTACTCCAGACAGATCAGCTGATAAGCCGCTGCCAGACAATCGCTCAGCCTCCTTCTTGCTCCGTCTCCCCTCCCAACACACACACACACACACACCCAAACACACGCAATTAAATGTGTACAAAATACACACAACTTGCTGCCCTGAACATGCTCACGGAGTCTGATTGAAGATTACCGTGTGGCTCTGCAGAGGGCCTACCCTCCCCGTGTCGGCGCTCTTGTAAACTGTTGAGTGTTTTATTTGTCAGCCTGCAGGAGAAATTGCTGGGTTGAAGTGGGAAACGGGAAACGGGAGGGAAAACGGACCGACTTGGCCCAGAGCAGAGCTTTTGCTCTTCCTTCTTCCTATGATTGGTTTAATTTTATTTACAGATGTGGAGCTTCATCTACCGGGTCCACGCTTTTACAGTCGACTCGTTTAGAAAGGGAAGCTTTTGTTTGAGAGAATTAAAACCTTTAACTGTGGGATCAAAGTTGTTTCTTTATATTTAGCTTCCAGTGATTCAGACTTTCTTTTCTTTGGACTTTGGCTGCTTGTTCGTTCATTTCTTGACTATTTTCAGAGAAACGTTTGTGGTTTCCTTCAACACAGCAGAGCTGGGAATTTCTTTTTTAAATTAATTTCCAGAAACTTTTGTTAGTACCATCAATCTATTTGTTCATCCATTAAATCCATTAGGGGCATTTATTGTGTCTTTTATAATTTATTGTAATTAATTTCTAATCAAGATAAGAATTTTGATTGTCACAATAACTTCCAGTTGATGGTGTTTAACTTGACTGTATTGTTGGTTTAGTTTAGTTTTGCTATTGACAGTATCAATAAGTTTGAAATTTGATTAGATTCAGTTGCTGAGTGTAGTTTAGTGATATAAAACACACTTCTTCATGTGATTTGAGTCCTAAAGAGACTGATTACAAACGGGAATGTTGTAATATATGTTTGTGGGGTTAAAAAAATGTAGTAAATAGTTCATCATATCACCACTTTTATTGTTTTCACAATCGCAAAACTTTTAAGTCCACAACCTCTATCGTCCAAATCGGTAGAGGTAAACTAGAAACAGGTCTGACTTTTATTTAACTTTTTTCAGGCAAATCTAATTTTATAGATTCTAAATCAGCAGCAAATAGTCTTTTAAATCTAGACAATCTTTATCTTGCTGTACAACGCAGGAACAACGTGTGAGCTTTAACGGGTCCGTTTGTCTGTTGGGGTTTAGTGCTCAAAGCCTAAAGTGAGCATCCCTCTCTCGGCGATCGTGGAGGTGAGGACCACCATGCCACTGGAGATGCCCGACAAGGACAACACTTTTGTTCTGAAGGTACGCTCTGCCCAAGCTCCACCCTCACGCCAACCGAGTCGCTTAAAATTCCCCCAAAGCGGGGAAAAACACAGCAGCACAGAGGTGACTTTGAGCTGGAGAACTTGGGGAAAAACGGGCAGAGCCGCGACATGACGCGGTGAACAAAGCTCAGTGTGTGACTGATGTTTTTGGCTGCTTTCACAGGTGGAGAATGGGGGAGAGTACATCCTGGAAACCATCGACTCTCTGCAGAAAAACTCCTGGGTTGCTGATATCCAGGACTGCATAGACCCCGGGTAAACCGGCAGATAAATATTTGTTGTTGACTGAAGACGGACGGAGGAAGTGAGAGGAGGGCTGGGGAGGGAAACACACACAGTCATTAATCATCCATTTAGTGGACTTTTTGACAGGCTGTTTGAGCAACAAACATGGGCAGGTTTGTGCCGCTCAGTTTTTCGGATTAGTTGGACGTTTGTCGGCCCCGGTCCTTATGTAAACAGAAAGATTATTTGTTTTGGTGTTTGCAGGAAGTGATGGCGCGTAGGACCATGTTAGGATGCGGCTAATGTTTGTTTGCTCGTGTGTGTATACGCTCTTGCGGTTGCTCTGACCTGCCTCCTTGTGTATAGAGACAGCGGCGATGACATCGAGCTGGCGTCATGTCCTCACGGTCAGGCCTCCAAAGACTGCTCCATGGTGGCCTCTTGCAGCTGCGAGCTGCTTTCCGAGGGTGAGCCGAGACTTCACTGCACGTCGAACGATGTTTACATGCTTTGATGTTGGAAAAAAAAGGTCCAGATTTATATAAAAAAAATAAAAAAAAAACACTTTTTAGGTGTGTATCGTGCTCCAGAGAGGTCTTGTACCACAGCAGCAGACCATTACAGCGCCCCCTCAGTTCGATGCAGGGAGCCTCCCTTCACTCAGCACCCTTCACACATGCTTTTAGAGCGCTTCCTGCAGTCACCAGAGGCCCAGAGCTCCAACACTTCTGCAGGTAGCAAAACGCCGCTTTGATTTTTCTCTCAGAAATATGGATGTTACTTTATGAAAATCTGTCACATTTCAACTGCAAACTTGATTAATTTTACTGGGATCTTATGTGACTGACTAGGTTGGTCAATCCACTTGATTCTCATCTCCAGCTTTTTGGGCTTTCTCCCATTGAAATGGATTCCTGTGGTGACTTTTTTATATACGAGGGCAGTCAGCAAACAGATGAAGATGTGAATGATTGATGTTGATTTGATTTTTTGTATTATAGCCTGCCTGTAGTTTTAGCAATGACAGCAGAGGAAGTGAAAGAAGCCGTTCAGTTTGTCTTAAATATCAAAACATTAACCATCTTGTTCAGCTCAGTACTTCTTTCTTCACAGCAAGAGACGGTTTGTTTACAGTACAGTTTCTTAAGCTTTATAGTGTTAGCTGAATGTTATCAATTGGGTAAAATTTAAAACCTAAAGTGAGTTCTTGCCTCCAGGAAGCAATCATTTTGTTAAGGTTCTAGTTATATCATGCTCTTTCCATTTTTCAGTCAGTGGATTAAACATTTTTTGTCAGATGTTTAAAGATTGTTATAATGTCTTATAGTCTAACTTTGCCTAAAATATCTCTCCAAAGTTTGGTGGGCCATCCTTTGGACACACCTGAACTAATACCTGTTCACTTACTATGTAAAAAAAAACCTATAAAATACAATTAATTTGTGGTTGTGACATGACGAAAACATAAAGTTTAAGTGGTGGAAGACTTTTTTCAAGAAACCATACAAAAAAACAACTAACTTGTGACATTGTTCAGGTGGTGGCGAAGGAATGAAGGAGCCAGAGGGCGATGCCAGTTTGGCAGGCTACCCCTGGTTCCACGGTACTCTGTCTCGTGTTCGAGCGGCTCAGCTGGTGCTTGCGGGCGGAGCCAGGAGCCACGGGCTCTTCGTGATTCGTCAGAGCGAGACGCGGCCGGGCGAGTACGTCCTCACCTTCAACTTCCAGGGCAAAGCCAAGGTGAGACCTCATGAGGACAGGAGCACCTTAAAATCATGGATTCTGTCGTCTCTTTCAGGGTGTTTGTGCATCCTTAAAATGTCTTATATTCAGTAATCAAAATTTAAGGCCTTAAAACATGTAAAATGGCTTTATGTATCCTTATGACAAGTCTTAAATTTAGATGTGGCGATGCAGGTTTTCTCTTGCAGGAGTTTTGTATCGGACAAAAGTTTGAGTTGCAGTGAGGCATCGTAACTCCCTGCTTCCTGTGTCTGGAGGCAGTTAAAGCTGTCAGTAACAAGCTGCCAATGATGGCAAGCTAACCAACTAGCTTGCTTTCTTGAGTCTGTCATGGGAAAATATACATTTATTTACATTCATCTTCGCTGCAGGCTCATTTCGGTAGTCAAACCATATGATGTGCCAAACATTATGTGCTATAAAGCTCGGCACTACGAGGCTAAAGTTTGTAGGGAGCGATATGCCGATGTTCAGAAGTACAAAGCCGCTGCCAAGAGTCACAAAAAGACAACAGAAATATTACAATTTTGGTCCCCTGAAAAAATATATGTGCATTGCTTTTGTACATTTGTGTTGGGATGTAGGTCTTAAATTTCATTCATAATGTTCTTAAAAAGTCTTAAATTTCAGTTGGTGAAATCTGAAAGCCTGACCTAAAACTAGTAAAACCCTAATAGTGTATTGTTTAATTGGGATAATTGACATTAGGGGTTCAGAATAATAGATTTAACCCAGTACTTTAATACCAGATGTAGCTAGCTGTCTCTGCAGCTGACAGCTAGCTAAGCTGTCATTTCCTAGGAAAGTCTCTGTAACATCAGAGCTCTTTGCTCTCTTATGCAACGTGATCCCAGACCATCACGTCCTGCCAGTCGGTCGTGTTGAGGAAGTGTCAGCTGCCATCATTTCCCCTGGTGTCAGCCTGGGGATGCTGTCACTCTTCTCCCACAACAAGACGCTTCTTAAGATAATGTCCTCTGTCCGGGTTTCTGTGCATCAGCTGGCCCATTTTCTTTTTCTTTTTTCTTTGGCTGATTTTAAAATCTTTTGTCTATTTTGGCAACGTCCTCGTTACGTTCTCCTTTCATTGTCTCTCTCTTTTCCACGCAGCATTTGCGTTTGTCCGTTAACGAGAATGGCCAGTGCCACGTCCACCACTTGTGGTTCCACACTGTAACGGACATGCTGAGACACTTCCACGCCCACCCGATCCCCCTGGAGTCCGGCGGATCGGCTGACATCACGTTACGCTCCTATGTGCAGGTTCAGCGAAGCTCCGCTGCAGGTATGTCGACACACAGACTTGAACAGGCCACATGTAACGCATAGAGGATCTCACAAAAGTCATTTTGTGTAGTTACAACCACGTACTTGAGGAAATAATTTATTGCCTTCAACTTTCTGTACAAAATATAATCTACATGAGGTATTTATTAGTATTTTAATACTAATAAAGTAATAAAAACAGGATTTTGTTTTTTGAGAAGATTCCTAAAAAATGTCTTCGCCTGTATCAACGATCTGGGCCAAACCACTCCGGTAAAGATCAAAGCATATTTTTTAGAATGACCTAGTCGAAGTCCCGACTTGATTTCAAAGGTTTGAATATGGATGTTTATAGACTGTATACATCCTATCGGACTGAGTTGTTAGTTACTTTTGCACAGAAGAATCGGTGAAAACCTTCACCTCTAGATTTGCAAAGCTGCTAGAAATGAACCTAAAAGATTTCTGTTTCTTTTTTATATTATTCTAAAACCATGTACCGTTTTTCCTACATTTCATATTTATGCTCTGCTTTGCATTGTAATTGCATAAAATCCAAGTAAAGCACACTGAAGCTTGTTCTTGTGGAGCTTTTTGCATATAATCATGACTGTCGGTCGTCCTCAACAGCCACTGACTGAACCTTAATGTGATTTCAAATGACGTATATCAGCTAAAATCTCTTTAACCACCTAAATGCAATTCAGGAGGAACTTGCAGGTGGCTGCTGGTGTTGATGGATGGCAGATTTTGACCTTCCCTCATCCTACCACCCTCCTTGGATAAATGCTGCCCCCTGTGCAGCAGAGTAAGGGGAGGGGAGGGCAATTATACAGCTGAAGTTTTGCATGCAGGCCTGGACTCTGACTCCACCCCGACGGTCACAAAGAGGCCCTCTGTTTTTCCAAACGCAGGACCTACATACACTCATCCACTCACTCGCATCCAAATAAAGGGAGGGTTTCATTCGAGGTGTAAAAGGCCGTATTGATGCGCTGCTCAGGCATGTCTTTGGCCTCAGTGTTGTTGGTGTTCTTGCCCACCGAGAGAAAGGATAATAAAGGAGACCCACACTGCCTGTGTTTACATGCCGATTCATGAAGGAGCCTTTTACTCCCGACTTTTCAGGAGGACCGGCGACCAGAGCTGTTGTTTCGTTTCTACGTACGTCTCCACTTTTTAAACACGCTTTCTTTGTTCTGCCGCAGATGCGACCGTGCCTCCGGTTTTCACTCCTCCTCCTCGGGATGCGTCCTGCAGAACGGATCCCGTCCAGCCGGCCCTTCACCCGCCCGGAACCGCAGCTCCTGCGGGGCCTTCGTCAGACGGGCCCCTGTCCTCCAGCACCTCCTCCTCGCCCACTGCCCTGCCGCCCCTCTCCCGGAGTGACCCCGGTACGGGGCTGGGCGGCGGCGGTGGCCTGCAGAGCCGGAGCAACAGCTCCGAGCGCCTGTTGGAGGCGTCGAGCGGAGCGTCGGAGGATTACCACGACGCCGACGGGACCCGCAGGGCCCGCGCCGTGGAGAACCAGTACTCCTTCTACTGAGCAACCCTCCGAAAAAAAAAAAAGAGAAAAGGAAAACAGCGTTTGGCTTGTTTACGTCCTGAGAACACGAGGTGTCAAGGACAACTCCGCACATTTAAAGAAACGACGACAACAACAAAACCCTGATCCAGATCACTCCTCATTTCCTCTGTTTATTTTTGTTCCAGGGAAATTTCCTGAGAAGTAAATGATGCCAAATGGCGTGTCCGTGCTAACAAATTCGCCTTTTTTGCTTGATATCAAGGACGTGGGTAACGGACACCGAACAAGAGGTTAAGATGCACAAAAATAAGTAAATAGCAAAACTTGAAGGTGTGGATGATTGCAGGCAGATGGAGTCATATGGTTTTGATTCACTTCCTCTGTCCGCTTCCTGCTCGGCCTTACCCACAGTTCCCCAGGAGCGGAGCCGGTGCGGCCGCCCTGCCAGAGGACTGAGAGTCTGAAATGACCCTGCAGAAACCCCCCGCCTCCCTCGCTCAGCTCCTCGGAGCATCCTGTTAATGTTTGTAAAGCTGCTTTGAATCTGTCCCGGATATCCTCGCTGTCCCCCGAGGATTTTCTCCTCAGAGTCCGGCTCCGGGTCTTTACACTAACACTGGGACAGCTAGGGCATGTGTTTGTGTTAGCTGAGAGGTATTTTTCCTAAACCTGAACAGCCTGAGGGGGTCTGGGTGCCTGACGGTTAGCCTGAACTCAGAACAGACTGAAGCAGACGAGGATGAGGAGGAGTTGATTAACATCCCCGGGTCTAAAATCTAAAATGCGAGTTTAATCTCTGGTTAAAATCTGCAGTGCCTTGCAAACGTACTCATAGCCCTGGATCTTTTCCACGTTCGGTCACAGGGATTTTATGTGTTAGATCAACACAAAAGCAATGAAAATTGTGAGATGAAAGGAAAATGATATGTCTTGGTTTGAAATTTTATAAATGAACAGTTTAAAAATGTGTTTCACATTCAAATTCTGCCCCCTTTTACTTGGATAAACCTAAAAAAAGGTTCACTGTAGCCAGTAGCCCTCAGTCAACCTGCATAAAACTTAATCTCAGTATAAATCCAGCTGTTGTGCTGAGGCTTCGCAGATTATGTGGAGTATGTTAGTGAACAAGAAGACCAAGAAACACGTAAAGCTTGGAACTTTAAATCAAGATTAGGCTATGAAACAATATTCCAAGCTTTATACTGCGCCACGATCCACGTGGTAGAAAGAGACAACGAAAGAACAAATTTAGACTTTTTGCCTAACATTATGCATGATGATGCTGAAAACATCATCCCCATGAGGAAACTCAGTGTTAGCGGTATGATGCTGTGGGACATGAAAAGCCTTTTAAAAGGCTGCAGAAGACTTTAAACTGGGGCAGAGGTTCACTTTCTAGGTCAAGATGGAAGAGTGTGCTGTCCACCAACTCTAGACTGCAAAGAAGAATGGACAAGAAAAAAGTTAATTTCTAGATGTGCCTCAGGGGAGCTGAGCGCAAGTACAAGCCTCACTTTACAGATTTGTGTTTGTAACAGATTTTCAAAAACGTTCATGACTTTCAATCGTGTACAACTCGGTGTTGATCTGTCACATAAAACCCCAATTAAAATATACTAAAGTTTGTATTTTAGGGTGACAGGTTGTGGGAAAAGTTAGAGGGATATGGCTATTTTTTGCAAGACCGGGTATTTAAAAATGCCATCTGTAAAGGTTTCTGAAAGTTTCAGCAAGGTCGCTACATCCAGACACAAGGTCAGGTGTTTGTTTCGCTAAAAAGTTTGAGATGGTTTCTATGAATCGGACAGGACGGCTCCCGTGTCAGCAGGTTGTTACTATGAATGTGTGGTAGTGTATTAGAGTCCAGATATTTTTAATGGTGTGTGTGTGTGCGTGTGTGTGTGCTGCAGTGGTGTTTCTGAAACATGCTTTTCCAGGTTCCTCCGTCCTGGTGGCGGTTCCTTATTCACACGCATCTCCATCAATGGTAACCTATAGTTTAGATACTCTGTTAACATAAGATTACTTTGAAATAACGCCTTGAGGATAATATGATTAAACCAAACCCAGATTTATTTGGAGGGACTTGCAACATGTTTCCTTTGTGTGTGTGTGTGTGTGTGTGTGTGTGTGTGTGTGTGTGTGTGTGTGTGTGTGTGTGTGTGTGTGTGTGTGAAAGGCGGCGTTGGGGACTGTTGTGTGTACTCCTGCAGGTAAGCTTGTGGTTACTGTCTGGGACAAAGTGGTCAAGGTGGCCATGCTTGAATAAAAAGATGGCGTTTATGCCGTTTTATTTGAATTGAAGTTTTATGCAAATTATTTCAAGGAAAACCTGATTTACGTTCAAATGACGTCACATTCAGTTTGAAAAACAACCTCATTTGGGGTTTTTTTGCGAATCCAATATGGACGGTCAAACTAACAAAGAATTATTGAGTCGGACAGGCAGTAGCGACGTCCAGAAATTATTATTTTTTGCTCAGTTTTCCATAAATATTATAAATGGCAAACGTTTCATGTGAAAACTGTTCTCTTAAAGTTAGCGACAGGAAAAAAAAAACACTACTTTAATTGGACACGCACAGTTAAGCGTGTCTTATCGAGTATAGCCACCGAGCCTGGAGGGTGATTTCGGGTGAATGGAGCAGCTCATGTGCCAATACGAATCCTATTTTTTGAAAGCCAGTTATTCCTTCACCCATGTAAATGATACGTTTCCTATCGAGTCTTATTTATGTACGACCGGTTCTTCTTTATGAAAAAGAGGAGGGAGAAACAAACAAACACCCTGACCCGCCGACCCGTCCCACATATCAGCGGCCGCACTTCTTTCTGTTCTACGTAACTCCCACAGCTGAACTTTCTGTTGTCTGACTGAGTTTTGAAGAGTCTGTGCAATTTTGTACAAAGTGATGTAATTGACATACTACTTTATATTTCTGTGAATAAAACGTGACTCTATTGGACGTGTTGTGCGGTTATTCAGACGTTTCACAGCAGGGAGCTTCAGCACTTAAAAGAGAAAATACACGAGTCCAGGTATTTTCACATTCACCGTTTGGATATTTGCTCTTAAGGACAAAGTCAGAGTGAATTTGTTCAAACCCTTTGGAAGCTTTTATGTCCTTCCACGCAGTTCAAACTCTTCTGGGGTTCTTTTTTTTAAGATGGAGATTATTTCCATATATCCAGATGCCCCCTGGAGGACAGATTTAAAAACATCAATACATTGTTTTAGAGGGAATTTGCAAATCAGCATTTGGTGAGTGGAAAATTTTGAAGATTATTTAATTCGAGGAGTTTGTCTAGTTCAATAAAACTGCATGAAGCTCATGTTAGCGTATATTCATATTCATTTCTTTTAAAGTTATATTCCTAACCAATGGTTAAATTCGCAAAAAAAATAGTATCAAGTTTTTTAATTCTACAATATTTACAAAATTAGTTTCTAAAAACATATTTTCTTCTAGTCAAAGTATTTCTTCGCCTGCACAGCTCAGATATGATTCTTTTCATAGGCTTATTGTATTTCTTATAGATTTTTAATATTCTGTATTTTACTTCCATTTAATATGCTTTATGCCTAAAATTGAGCACTTGGAAAACTAAATTAGTAAGACCAGATGCATGTTGTGATCTTACTGAACATACGTTAATGTGTCTTTTTCAACATCACAGTCATGTTTCTTGGGTTAATGTTAGATGTGCTGCATCTTTTGTTTCAGCGACCTGAACGACTACAAGAGGAAAATCAGCCAGTGAGTCTCTTGTGAGGTTAATGTTCCTCTGAATGAAAACATTCAAACACAAAAATAACTCTCCTTAAAACATTTGTGGATTTTAATATTTAGATAATCATAGAGGCATCATTTCTGTACAGTATGTAGATTTATTTACATTTACACACGCAAGGAAACAAGCAGGTGTTTACATTTGCTCTTCGCATGTAATATGTATTTATTTTCCCATTACATATTCAGTGTAAAGGGGAATAAAAGCTTATGAATCATTCACCATTAAAAAGAGCAAACCTCTTTCCATCTTTAGGCCTCATTTGGAGAGAAAACAATGGCTTTAAGGTGCCAAAAGCTGCCTGGCTTCAGAGCTGAGAATGCAAATAAAAAGTAAACGATATTGTTTTCAAAGTACCTGTTTCTGGCTGAAACAATGATGAGGCAGAGCTTTAGGTGAAGAAACTTTACCATGTTATTCTAAGACCAGCACCACCAAGTTCAATCACCGAAAGCTGTTCAACGTGACAAGCATAATCTGAACGGTGAGGGTTATTACTATGGTCTCTGAATAAAGCTATACAAAAATATTAAGTAACTTAACAGCACCCGTTTTTTGTGTGTTTGTTTGTTTTGGCCATTAACAAGTCAGATTCTCTGGTGTTTTCACATCTTTAGCTATAGAAAAGAAAATGGTTTCAAAATGCAAGCAGCTTGAAGCTGAAATGAGCTTTAAAATACCTCCTCGTTCATATGCAGTCAGCCTTTGATTTCAAGGATTCAACCATTTTGGCATCAATGCCGACTTGAAAGATGAAGAACCATCAATTTTACGCCTGCGTGTTTCCTTCAGAAACCGCAACGATCCAGTTTGAAAACTCTTGGAGTTTCGACTCCAGCTGCAAACTGTGCCAACACCTGGGCTGCCTGAGCCACCGCCTCCATCCGAGAAACATCAGCCGCTGTCTGCTGCGTCAAGACCTGAACAGACTGATTAGGATCACCACTGACATGGTCACCAGGATCAACGTGGTGAGCTCCCGCCTCTTCTCCTCACGGTACTCCTTCAGCCTCTTCTTCTGCTCTTCCTCCATCTGCTTCCTCCTGACTCTCAGCTCCCTCTCCCTCTGAAGCTGCTCTCCGTAGTGAGCCTTAAAAAAGGCGTCAAAATCAAACATGGGCCTTCCACCGGTCTGGGAGAACGGCCTGGCTCTCTGATGACGAAAATGCTGCTGCTGCTGCTGGGAGCTTGTGGCTCTGCTCGATGCGTCTTTGGAGGACGGCTTCACTGGGCTCTGCAGGTCAGACTGGCTCAGGGTCCCTCGGTCATACTTCTTCCTCAGACTGATGTTGCCCAGCACGGCGTAAGCCTCGCTGATCTTGGCGAAGCGCTGCGTGGCTTCCTCGCTGCCCGGGTTCTTGTCAGGGTGGTAGATGAAGGACTGCTTGTAGTAGGCCGTCTTGATCTGTGACTGTGTGGCACTGGGGGACACGTTGAGGATGTCGTAATAGGCGGTTTTACTCCTGTGCAGCAGAGGAGCCTCCTCTGACCACCTGCTGTAACTTCTAGTTGCTGAAGAGGCTTTAAAGGCACCAGGGTGAAGCTGCGGGTGTTTCAGTGAAGCTCCACTCCCTGATCTGTCGTCTGTGAGGATGAGGAGGACAGTGCAGAATGTTCTGAGCTGCTGTGGGGGCCACCAGGTGTCGGGGTGGATTGAAACAGCCCTACTGGTCCAGATGGGCTTCACGTATGAGAACAGCTTCTCATGAAGGCGTCCAGTCCGGGTCAGCAGGTTTGTTTTGGTGATTGTTTGGCTCTTTCTGGCGTCCGGAAGCCACAATAAACGAGCTAAATGCGTGTTAAAAGAAGCGCAGCCAAGAAAAGTTATTTTTTTCTGATGAGTCTCAGTTTGTCTTACTCTTTTAAGTTTCTCAGAACTGCGCTGAAGTGATCTTCTTTTTAATATCTGGACACATTCTTCGGTAAAGTGCGCCTGGGTGCAGGTGTCGTTTATCGGGAGAAGTCCGTTGGGTTTTATGGGACGCAGCGGAAGAGCCTGGCCGGGACCTACGGTCACCAGGCGGTAGGCTCCGGTCCCGAGCCTCTGGCTGACCTCTGCCATTTTACTAACAACAAGCCGGTGAACGAAGACGGGCAGCTTCCGGGTGTTACAATGCAACAAACCAATCAGGTGCAATGTTTACAGGAAGTATTTTAACTCATCTGCCAATCAGATTCACAACAATGATGTTCGCGCGTGCTGCATTAGAGGTAACTGGGACATTTCTGTACAGGAGAAAAGGTCTCCTGTACAGTGAATATAATATTACAATATTAATAATGAATATTTCTTAACTTAGCTAAATGTCCGCACCCAGAATTGGGTCTTTACTTCGGAATTTCTAAAGATATTTAATTGGACTAGTTAAACAAAATCTCTTAACCTAATGAAATGTATTTAGCATTTTAGCAGATTAAGAGCACGTTTTGTTCATTTTCCTCTCTACTCAGGTTTGATTCAGTTGAAATACTGTCTATTTATGGCTTTATTAAAAAAGAAATTAGAATCCTGATTTGATCTAATACTTTACACGTTCTACATGGAAACTCGAAAGTTGTGTAATTTGAAATGCGATTGTCAAAATTCCGAGGTGAAGCGAATGCATGAAAGTTTATTCATCAGATTAAACTGAAAAGTCATTGATGTTTTTTATATTGTGAAAATGTAAAATTAATATTTTACAATAACTGCCAATATGAGAGTTTTTTCTACCGTACTGTAGGAGAAAGAAAACAACTCTGAATTTTTTTTAAAAGGTTTAAAGGATGATTAACTTTTCTCCACTCTCTAAATTGATAATAATAATAATAATAATAATAATAATAATAATAATAATAATAATAATAATAATAATAATAATAATGTGATAATATGATTTAAGTCTGTTTTTAACTATGTAAGATTTCAGTATACAATGCAGATGGTAAAAAAAAGCATCTGCATCATTGAGTTATTATTTCTTTACCCTTATGATGTCCTTTAAATATCTACAAACAACTGGTGTTTTGATTATGAATACAATGAAAAGGTGGTAGTTGTTATTTCATTGATGTTTTTCTTATCCTGTTTGTAACCTGGGAACCAGACAAGAGCAAAGTATGAATGAACAGCAGGTGGCGATAAAGCGCCTCCTCCCAATAGAGTAGCATAATTTAAATCAGCGAACAAGAACCGTAGCGTTTCACATGTGGACAGCCTGCTGCGGACAGATTTAGCTTGATTTTTAAACAACAGATAAAGACATAAAGCCAGAAGGACCATGACTTCCAGCTGCCGCAGACCTGAACACACAGCTCCGCCGGACGTGGTTAGTTTGACGCCTTTGTTTACCGTAGCTGCTGTAGCTGTGCGTGTGTTTGTGGAAGAGCAGAAGTATTTCAATTAAGTGTTTGGTGTGTCTCCCTAATTGAAACTTAGCATATTTAAAGATGTATATTAAGGGTATGAAACTCATTTAAACCTTTCACGTGTTTGTAGATTTGTAGATTTGTCGTATTTAGATAAAATAAATCAGCAGCGATCTACACACGTGATTTACCTTGTTAAGTTGTGTGATCTAATCTAATCTCTGCAGTTCTACAATGCACATGAAGCAAAGAAATACTCACAGAAGTAAGTCTGGACCCTTTATTCACGATCATATGTGTAAAGTTTGGGGCTTTTATGTAAATGTCTCCATTTAAACTGTTTAAGCTCCTATTCAGTAATGTTTCTAATGAACATTACTCTGTTATTGTTTTGTCTTATGTTTCGGTTGATGTTTTATTTATTTTTGCTGTCTTTGCCCAGATCATTGTTCACTTTTCATATGCTTGTTATAATTGGTGCATTGATTCATTTCCAATATGCTCCTGTAGTTTGCATTTATTGTTCCTTTTACAAATTATTGATTTTATTTTATTTTTTTCCCAGTGAATTTCTATTTTTGACTTAAAGTTATCATGGTTTTGAAAATTTGAGACACTTTGAGGTTTATGTTTCTGATAAAGTTAATCAGTATTATTCTCTTGTCTGCAAAGAATAATTGCTCAGACTTTATTGCTGGAGTTTTATTGGTGCCAAAAATATGTAGTGTAGTAGATCAAATGATTACTTGTCCGTTTTTTTTTTTTTTTTTGCTGCATTTTATCTATTAATTCTAAATAGATTTTGAATGATGCTGTTAATAGGAGATTGTTTTCTTGTGCACAAACGTTTTTCTCCATGGAGTCTGACTGTACTTCCTGATGGACAGTTCTCGGATGATTGAGATCCAGACTCAGATGTCGGAGAGAGCAGTGGAGCTGCTGAGCCTGCCAGAGGAACAGGCCTGCTTCCTGTTAGACGTTGGGTAAGTCAGTTACACCGGCTGTTTACATGAAGCAAAACCTTTAGTAAAATAATCATTTATATGTGTTATAGTTGGATTCTACATATAGGTGATAATTATTTCTCATGTTCTTGCATTTGGTTAAACTAATAAACTTCAGTGCATTTACATCATCTGTGTATTTGTAGTGTATAAAATGTTAATCTGAGAGCTACTTGGAGCCGGAGCAGAGAAACGTGAGGCACTAAGTTCTGTTCTGCCTCCCAGGTGTGGATCTGGTCTCAGTGGAGATCATCTCACAGAGGAGGGACACTACTGGGTCGGAGTCGACATCAGCACCGCCATGCTCGGTTAGTTACACACGCTTTTTAAATTGAAGCACAATTCATTAAGCATAGCAGAGGAATGTCTGTGTCTCCATCCAGCTGCATGTTTGTGCTTCATCCATCTGTTGCTTTTTTGCACGTTTCAAGTTAAACTAAAACAAAATGTGGGAAGTAACCTTGACCTTTTTTGTATGGTATTAATACAATGATTATTAATGTTGAGGTATTGAATCGTGTGTCGTCTTCGAAATATTTGATAAAATATTTGGTTTTTTGGTTTTTATGAGAAAAACAGGAATGACCTGCAGCAGTTTAGGACTTCATGCGTGATTTTTATATTCCTTTTTTGTTTTTAATAAAAACAAGAAAACTTTATGTTCCGTAGGTTGAAGGTAACTATTGGACAATGCAAAAACATAAAGTTCCTCATTAGCTTTCAGCTAATCTCTCATCTAATCTCTCAGCTACCACCTGAGAGATCTTTGGTTGCTTTTATACCAGTATGTGCATTGTTAGTCGTTGATGAGGATTCGTGTCTCATCACCAAGCTGTGAATGTTTCCCTTGATGCTTCCAGATGTTGCTCTGGACAGAGAGGTGGAGGGAGACCTCCTGCTGGGGGACATGGGTCAGGGGATGCCTTTTCGGCCGGGCACGTTCGACGGCTGCATCAGGTAAATGACACGGCGGCTTATCCGACACATTTTAACGCTTTTAACCGAGTTCTGAGTTGTTTTAACGATTCAAACTTGTAACCGTTTTACTCTGGTCAGCATCTCCGCGCTGCAGTGGCTCTGTAATGCCGACAAACGGTCGCACAGTCCACCAAAGAGACTCTACACTTTCTTCAGTACCCTCTACTCGTCTTTGGTAAAGTTTTGTCGTCGTCATCAACCTGAACATGAATACATCAGACTCCTACGTTTACAGAAAGTAATTTTGGTGTTTTTGTTCTTTTAGGCCAGAGGATCTCGGGCAGTTTTTCAGATTTATCCTGAAAACTCAGAGCAGGTAGAACATCTAAAATGCTCTTATTTGGAGTCTGAAATGATGTTCTTGTGCATTTAGTTGTCATATTTAATTTTATCTTTTTTTTTCTTTAAAGCTTGAGCTCATTACCTCTCAGGCCATGAGGGCGGGTTTCAGTGGAGGCATGGTGGTCGATTACCCAAACAGCAGCAAGGCTAAAAAGTCAGAAATGTTCATCCACCTTCATATGTATCCATATAATGTTCATCCACCTGCTAACCATTTTAAATTATTAGCAGTAGCAGAAAGTCATAGGAGTCACACTGATTTAACTCGTATAATTAAAACAGATCGCTTCTTATTTACCTCCAGGTTCTTCCTGTGTCTGTTTGCCGGTGGGACGGGAGTTCTTCCCAAAGTAAGAAACGTATATTTTTATTTATTTTTGACTTACTTCCTGTTTTTGTATCTATTTTTTTTCTTTCTTTTTTATTAAATTCTAATTATTTCAGGGTTTGGGGTCAGAAACATCTGACAGGACTGTTGCGAACCAGGTTCAGTATTCAGGACAAAGGTAAATACGTTCTAAGAAAAGCAGTCATTTTTGCACACATTGTTTCATTTAGAATATTGATATTATAGTAATATTTGTATTTTTTGTGTGTAGCAGCTTATTTCAGTCACTATTTTGTTCTACTTTATTGGCAAAGTTGAAGCAGCTTCAATACAGTTTTTCTTCTATTGATGCTTGAAGCCTCCAGTTAGAATACTTGGCCGAATTTATTTGAAAATAATCTTCACCTATTTTATTCATTTTGCCTTCCGTCTCAAACCTGCTTGCTTTAAAATTAAAGCAAATTAAAGACGATCAAAGAAAGTTATGATTAAGTTGTAAAGCAGGTCTCGGCGTCAATCAGTGCAGGTTGAGCCATACTTGTGTTGATGAAGCCAAAAGACCAACAGGAGCTCAGAGGGCCGTTGTCCTGCCTGACTTCAAACTCCGTCAGGTGGTTTTTCCTCCCTTTCACATTCGGATGCTAAAGCTCTTCTCAGTCAGACGCTTGGGTACGGCTAAAGAGACGGTTTGAATACTTCAATAAGCTCTTCTTTGTCTTTGCGAAGATGTCGGTTTAATAACATGAAAGGGAAATCGGTGAAGAAGGGGCGGGACTGGATAATGGAGAAAAAGGAGAGACGAAGACGACAAGGAAAGTACGTGGGAAACTGTTCTAAAATGGATTTTTTTTTTGCTCCAGCTCTAACATTTTAAACACACTTTCAGTCTGGTTTGTAACCTGCCTCTGATTGGCTGACGCCCCTTCTCCCTCTTGACTGCCGTTTCCTGCAGGGGCGTTCGACCCGACACGAAGTACACCGGACGTCAGCGGAGACCTCACTTCTAGCTGTGACTCATGCAGCTGCTCCATCATTAGCGCCGTCTCTCGCTCACACACATGCTCACACTCACACACACACACACGCTCACTCATGCAGCGTCCCCTGGGGCTGCAGCGTGATTGGACTTTTCAGGTCTTTAATTCAAGTGGACGAAACGCAAGCGATAAATTACAGGAAATCACTTTTTATATTTGGTCAAGTGCTTTGATGTTTTGTCAGAAGCTGTAAGGAGATGCAGTTTTCAGACCGGATATGAGCTGCTACGAAAGAAAAAATATAAAACAGAGACAATGTCATACTATTAAAAATACTTTTAAATTAAATTGTCTTCATTTTCTCATTTATGTTCTGGATTTTTCTCAAGTAAATTCATTCTGTATGAAATGGGTAATGCATGAGTGTATTCTTTAACAAAGGACAAATCATCTTAATATAAAGCACTTTTTGAAGTAGGCTTGAATCAGCAAAACGGCGTTTAGAAAGTGTAATTTTTAAAAAGAAAGTTGTCATTTGGCAAATAGAAATATTTTTGGTTATTCCAGCTAGCCTAAAACAAGAACTTTGGTCACACTTGGAATCAACGAGGGGGGGGAATTCCTTTTTAGACATATGTAAGCGTGTGACTTTAATTGTGATGTAATAGCTAATTGTTACAGGATGTGAAGAAGCATGTAGGCCAGTAATGTCCAAACTTTCTCACTCACGCAATCATCGAGTTAGATACACTCGAGTGACACAATTTTCAAGATAAAAACGAAAACCCCAAAACAAATTTCATTGTATTTTCCTATTTCTATGATCTCAACAATAAACATAGCGCAATATTTTTCATAGACGCATACTTTGAATTGCCCTCTCTGTAAATGTTGTTTCTGCCTGTGGCCAAAAGATGTCGCTGTTCCTCACTGGAAACCACCTGGGCGTTATCCTTTAACCTGCTCAATCGATAACCTAAACTAACAAAGATTCCCGCCTCAGTTCACCAAACATGTCGTGTTTGTCGTTGTTCTGTTAACTTATCCCAATTCCCGTTGGAGCCAAATTCACTCTAAAAAGACAAAGAGTTTATTTTTTTGCGCATGGATTAAAAGGGGACTTTTAGGTGTGTGTCTGCTAGGCAATCGGCGGAAGGCCGTGGCTCACCTTAACACATAAAAGTAGTCCCTGTCTGTAAGGAGAGCGGGGTTTCGGAGTCTCGCCCGGCTCGCATCATCCAGTCGGTCTCCGCCCCGCCGCTCCATCATCAGCTCACATCCAGGGGGGAGAAAAAAATAGAAAAGAAACGACGGGAGCAGGAGGAACCACGTCGGTGGAAATAAGGAACCATGAAAGACCGCATGCAGGAACTTAGACATGTAAGTTTCTGTATTATTTTTGTGTTTTTCTGCTTGTTTTCGTTCACTATCGGTTCCTGTCTGCACCTGTTCAGCCGGAGCGCTGCTAGAGCAACAGTTGTAACTCCGAATGATGGAGGCTCACATTTGCCTGTGTTATCAGACAACAAGCGCATATTGGGTCCAAGGGTTGCTGTGAGCGCAGATTCGGGTGGAACTCAACTAGTTGTTGCTTTAGTGTTCGAGCGAATGGAGTCATGTTTTTAATTATCTCCGAAATGTGTCCTCCTCACTTTGAGTCGGTCGGTTATTCATGCGGTTTAATGGTGGGATTCATTAAAACTAAACAGGTGGTTCATAGAAAAGCTCATCTTTAATGCACGAAATCTCACAGTTGATTTTTGTTTAGTGTTTGGAGATGAAGGCCTTTGTGCAATTATATTGTAAAAACTGGCATGTAAGACAGAAGGCTATATTGAATTTTATGAATTAGTCTCTGTCCAGCTGATTAATTGTGGTTGTGAACCAGACACTGGTCCCAGTTCCCACTGGTGTACACACAGGGCCGGTCTTACGTAATGGCTTAGTAGGGATACGGTTTTGGGGCCCAAGGTTTCTTTGGTCGGTACATACATGTACCTAAACATACATATAGATATATTTCGTGAAATTCTGAAGTCTTACCAACAAGTACAATCTCAAAATAAATATTCTTTAACATTTATTGCTATAAACAAAAAAAAACCGTATGTTTCTTATTGAGAGATGTACTTAAATTTCACAGTGCATGTCGGTAACATGAAAAACATGAAAATAAGTTAGTCTATAAATTGTTTTATGCAATAAAGTGGATTTGCACAAGTAATAATCACTGAACACATGAAGCTGTCACAGAAAGCCTGTAAAATAATTAAAATCTATTGGTATATAAAAAAAACATCTTAACTTACAAGATTATGGTCAGCACCCTTAAACTCAAACATTAGCATAAAGCACTTTTCTTCTCATTCTTCTCAACTTCTCATTCACTTTTATGATACTAACAGAAATGTTTAAGAAGGCTTAACAACATACAGTTGGTATCTTTCAAATTAAGTAATTAAATCAGGTCAAACTATTTAAATGAAAAATGGAAACTGTGAAATGGTATCAACCAACCAACCAGACGTTATGATCATCGATAAGCAGCAGAGGACAGCTGTTGTGATCGATGTGATTATCTCACATAATGGAAACATCGGGAGAAAGGAATGTGAGAAACTGGTGAAATACCAAGAGCTCAGTCAATGATGTTATACAAATTTAATGGTAAATGGTTAAATTGATAACTGAGGCTTACAGAGTGTTTTCTTTTTTCAATAACACGGCCATATTTGTTGTCACATCCGACACTCTAAATTTTAGCTTCTTCAGAGCCTTCATATGTTTTCAGTCTGTTAAAGATAGTATAGACTACTATCTGCTATCAAACTGTGATGATTTATACAAGGTTCTTATGCCATTCGGTGAAGCCTTACTTATCAAGTAGTGGAACGAGACCTGATTTTGTTCTGTCTTTAAACGCTTTATTTGCTAATGAGTGTCCTCCACAAAGAAATTTCTCACTGAGGCACTGAATGTGTGTTTGTGCAGAGGCCATTGTTAAATAAGTGCAACTTTTAGTAGAGCTGATTGAAACTGTTTCAATGAATTGGCCTCAAGGGAAGCAACCTAGCCTTGCCAAATGTGCATGTGAGAGAGTTACAAAACAGCTGTGTTCTTCTTCTTGTGTTTCTTCTTCTTCATACCATGCTGCCTTCTCGTCCTCCTTGATGCATGGTGCTGTTTAACCAAGAAAGACAGAAAATTAGTCAAAAACTTGCTTAGTGAGTAAGAAGCTCAGCCAGTACTCAGGCATGCGTCGTGGGGAGTTGACAGCGATGATATGCCAGCTGCTGATCCCGTTTTCTTTCATCTTTTCTGATCTTATTGCTCATGTCTGAGAGATTGCAGCCGAAGCGGCCCGCAGACAGACCTATTTTAGGCAACTCAGACCAAATGGGATTGAAGCAAATTACAAGTCACACAATGTTATTTCCCAGCAGCACTACATTAATATTGTTTTCCATGCAGAGCTTCAAAGTTGAAGCTCGGGTTGAGTGTCTGTGGAGACAGCACACTAGAATATTGGTGAATTTATGATTACGTAACCGTCCAAACCAGAAAAGCCTTCTCTGCAAATGTTTTTTTTTTAAAACTAATTTTTAGACAAACTAATTTTTTCTTAGTTTGTCTCTGATTAATCTTTCACTGTCAGACTTTTAATGAGATGGTGAACAATGCTTCCGCTCATCTTTATGCTTTGTTTTTCAAAGGTTTTCCCATCTAGTTGTTATCTTTGCGTAATGAAAGAAAAACAAGTTTGGCACATTTGAGGTTGGGTGTGAAATAATTTTAATAAAAACCAGATTATTAATGTGGCTGATAGCAGGAACAGAGGATGTAGATTTTGCTGCCTGCCATCACTTTTTCTTCCCTGTAAATGTCCTCTGTTCTTGATGCTGTTTAAAATGGTGCTGAATGAGATTTGGGAGTCTTAGGAGTCCCTTGTGGAATTACACATGTCCCCATCTTAATAAAGTGGACATACAAGTGATGCTTTTTTTAATGCTCCTTAATAAAGCATCACCACAAAGCTGCAAGGAGAAAGTGATGACAGGATGAGCTTCAAATCCGGAAGGAATCGCCACAACCCAGGTTGCGGCGCCGAAACAAAAACTGAAAGTGCAGCAGGATCGCAAACATTATGTAACTGAGGTGATGGGAAGTATAGAGCGTTTACAACGATGCAATTCTTTTCACATTTTCTACGATCCCTGCAAATCTAATGTCAACATCTGTTTATGTTTACATTTACAGACAGGCTAAATCAAATTTATTTCTGCGCTCCTTGAACAAGGGGCAGTGGTGAAAAAGTGTAGCTCGAATATTTTAAAGTTGGGTGCAGTTATGTCCCTATGACCAGTCGGTGTGTAACTTGAGGATGAAGACATTTCAAGGTTCGATGGTGTTTGTCGAAACTTTTCAGGAACGACAAACACAACTTCAGCTTTAGGAAAAAGAGGTGCTTGCTTTTCCCAAGCTCTATAAATGGTTGTGAGATTATCTTCACTATTCTGGCAAATGTTTGAATTCTAAAATGGTGCACATGTAGTCTCTAAATGTACCTGAGGGACGAGTTTTCATCGTCGTTAGTTTTTGCTTTGGCGCTGTAAAGGTCTTTTGATGCTTCCATTATCCTGTCTGGTCTTCAACCCCTGAGACCCTCAACACGACAGACTGGGCCTGGATGGATGGATTCGCTATTTGCAGAAGCTGTAACCACGATTCATGCCAGCAAACAGACTAGCTAATAATGTTTCCAATTATCTCCCATGCAGCTCTGTTGACTGTTGACTAACAAATCACTGCGAGCAAACTAGAAATAATTGGCTGATTTGGACATTTCCTCTGAGTCTGAACAAAATTAGAGAGTTTGCCAATTAAATTTACTTCCCAGCCCCAAGTAAGCTTCATCAAGACCAATGTTTAGTTGTTGTTTTTATTTCTACATAATTGATTTAGTTGCCTTTGTTCAGGTCCTCCTGAGTCAGCACTCTGTTGCCAAATTGAAAATTTGCACACCTCAATAACTGGAAGTCATTTATGTTTCTAGAAGTGAATTATCTCCATGTTATGTAACATAGTATCACCATACAGACAAGCTGAAGTAAATTACCATCAGACAAAAGTGTTCACATCCCTAAATGTTTTATATTTTGTCACTTTATAGCAGAAATTCCTCTTGTAGTTTGACCGTATTGAGCTATTGTTTGATAGACCAATACAAAGCAGTGTGTAGTTCTGTAGAGTATGGAACATGACAAATGGCTTTAACATTTTCTTTACAGAATGAAAATCTTCATTTGTAGTCAGCCTCCTTGAGTCTTTGAAGAACGACCTTTTTCTCCTGCAGCTGTGAATCTTTTGGGATACGTCTCTACTAGCTCTGCCCATCTGGAGACTGAAATTTCTGTCCATTGTTCTCTATTAACTACCTCGAGCTCAAACAGATTGTTCTGTGGAGCATCTGTGGAAAGCAGTTTTTAGGTCTTGCCACAAATTCTAACATGGAGTCACGTCTGGACTTCTATGTCGTAATTCACAGGTGTTTGTGTTTTTGCCTTTGTGTTGTATTTAGAATATTTTGAAGTTATTTGGTTTTTGTTTGGGCTTTTTGTTCTGTTCTTTGCTTCTTTGTTTAGATTCCTATTTTAGTGTTACTCTATAGTTTAGTTCCTTCTGTTTCTTGTTTAGATCGCTGCACATTCATTTTTATGTCAAGTCATTTTCCCTTTAGCTCCTCTGGTACTCACTTAGATCTACTTTATTCTAGTGCAGTATTTTTCAATCCTGGTCCTCAAGGCACACTGCCCTGCATGTTTTAGGTATTTTCCTGCTTCAATACACATGATTTCAATTGATGCCTGATTAACAAGCTTTTTCTGAACTGCAATCATCTGAATGGGGTGTGTTAAAGCAGGGAAACATCTAAAACATGAGGGCAGTGTGCCTTGAGGACCAGGGTTGGGAAACACTGTTCTAGTGATTCTACTCACCTGGCTATTAAGCCATTAATCACCTCCTCAGAAGTGACAGACCAGTCAGATTCTTTCACTTCTTCTCATCAGATCTTTTCATTTCCTGCCCTGTCAGTTTGCCTGTCTTCTGTACCTGGTTTGTTTCTTTTCATCTTTTTTTGCGAGTTGCTTTAATTGAATTTAATTTCCAGTGTGACACTCACCGTCTTTCCTGCGTTTTGGTCCATATCTGCCACAACTCATGACAAATTCGCCATGGACAAAACTTTTGCTGTCCTAGTGAAACGTGAACCTTGGTGAACTGTAACCAGCTTCCCTGTCGCTGCTGATTTACATGTGAGGATTTGATGGTCAGGTTGATGTGTTGATCTGGTAGATAAAGGCCACAACAAGACAAAGTTTGTATCAAAATAAGAAAAAGTACAAGCGGCGTGAGTAATGCGAGGCACTAAAGCAATAAAAAGCCTGAGTTTTCCAGATTATGTTACTCATGTATGTTCTGTGTTTGTCGTCACGTCACAGCGCGTTTACTCATCCGCATGTGTGTCATGTTGGCAGGAGACTGGGTTTGCTCATATTTATGTGAGGATCCAGGTTGTGCTTCAGCACTGCCAATATGCATGTAAAGCTTCTTCTTGAGCTCAACGCCTGCTCTGCATCGCCTCTCCCAGCAGCTCCTCTTTAGCTCCGTGCCTGAATCTGTCAGCTTCAGTAACTAAAATGATCATACAAACCCCTCCTTATCAGCGTGTTCCCATTGCTCCCAGTCGACTCAGCAGTGACAGATGGCATAGATAGGATGTGTTTGTTAGATCGCCTGGGAATTAAATTGATGTGGTTATTACAGATATCACACACGCTATCTGAGCTGCTATAAATCAGATGGTTTATTGTGTCGTAACGGTGAGTTATTTACTCAGGCTGGCGTTCTTAACGCTGCATGTGTAGCACCTGATTCACTCTGAGCTATCCTCATTTTTATCTTGATATCTTATTCATTTTGTTGTCTTTTATTTACTCTTATTGATGACTCTCTTTCCATTTTCATCAACTTAAAGTTGCAGTAGCTAACTTTTTTTAAGAATGTTTTTTTTTTTTGCAAATTTGTTAAAACTGTCAATATGTTGTGTGAAGTGAGCACATCAAACTCCTCTGGATCCTCCCTGTCATCATACTGCCATCTTTAGAAATATACACTGCTTCTGGTCAGAAACAACCAATCAGAGCCAAGGAGGTGGGTCTTGGCGCGGTCAATCATGTTTGCATATGCGCTTCTCACAATCTTCATCTTGAGGCTGTGAGAAGCATCAAGGGTTCACCATGAGTTCACCGCTGACATGGAGAAAGTAATGGTGAACTTCAAAACAGGAAGCGCTCAGATCTGTGCTAAACACTAAACCAAACTGATAAGTACTCATGCCATTTTTAACCCTCTTCACTTTGGAAGCATAAGCAGTGGCGATGACTTAATTTGTCTTGTGAAAGTCTCTGTAATGCCGTGGATGTGTTACAGACAACACTGATCTCTCTCAGGTCGGAAACTATTGATGTAATCAGGAGTTGCAATGAAATGCCTCGTCATGGTCCAGCATTATCAGGACGGCACGCTCACCAGCATATTATTCATTAACACGTAGATGCTGCATTAATGAGCCATAAAATGGTGTGACCAAGCTGGCATCTCACCAGGGACTTGTCTGTCTTTGCAAATGAGTTGACAGCTCCAACGATATCCAGTGTCTGTTGGCTGCGAATCGTTATTTCTGAAATTTGGCTCGTTGAACTGTTGTTTACAGACGATTGATTCAGGCCAGAGAGGATCCCTGTAGATGGACGAGTTATGAAATTACAGTGATTGATTTTTTTAAGGATTTGGCTGTGTTGAAGCTTCTTCCCATAAATGAGCTAATTAAGCTCCTAATATTATAAATCCGACGACAATCCTGTAATCAAACATAACCCATCTGCTGTGGGAGATTGGCTTTGAGTAATCTTGGTTCTGGCTGTTAAGATTGAATTTTTAATGTGTTGACCTCCCGCTCTCACATCATCACATAATTGATGGCAGCTGAACGGTTCTCTAGCAGAGCAGATAGAAGCTTTTTATCATGCACACTTGTTGAAGATTAAGGCTTTAAATGGTAATTATCCTCATTAGGCTCTAAGTAGGTGTTCCTGTCAGAGTCTGCAGGTGAATTTGATGAATTAAAGTCTTGGATGTTGCCAGTTGGATTTTTGGCAAAGGCTCCTTAGTGGGATAAACATCTGCAGGCAATGAACATGAACACATTGTCTCATGGAAAACGCTTCGGTTGGCAGGGAAACGTGGTCTGAAACGATTTTCAGCGCGATATCCGTCACCAAAATTTAGATTCAATGTGTGTCAGAAATTGGCAGTGTGCTGACTTCAAGCACTTGTTCACCCAAGCATGACAATAAAACAGATAATTATCCCTTTGATAAAAAATATATATATATGCTTGATCTTTTTTATTTAAGACAGAAGAGAAACAATTATTGGCATATCTGCTAAATTAATTAATTCTACTCTTCCTGCAGATGTTCAATGGTATTTAAATCAGAATGGTCCAATGTGTTGCTCTTAGCTATTCCTGGGTGTTTGTGAATGACCTATGACTTTTGACCGAGGCAAAGCGTACTGAAACTAGGCAGCATATTTCTCTCCAGAATACCTTGATAGTCTTGATATTCCAACTTACCTTGCACAGATTTAGTTGAATGTGTCCCTGTGGTCTAATTATTTTCAATCTTTTTAAGAGGTGGCATCGTTTTTGTTCAGACCTGTTTCATTAGTCTGTTTTTATTGTGTGTGTTTTTTATTCATTCTGTTGCATCACATTTCAAAAATTTCATTGGTTAATTTTCAGTCATTTTTAAAAATGACAGTTTCAAGGTGTTTCAGTGACCGTTGTGGGTTTTGGAGTGTTACCAATTATTTTGTCCACATCCACATATGACAAGAAAAAAGAAGAAAACTACAAATTATTGTCTGCGTTGGTCTAGCATCAAGTAATCCACTAAAAATACATTGAGGTTTGTGCCAAAAGTTAAAAATAGCAGAGGATGTGTAAATAAATTTGTAATTCACTTTCTATTAGATTGTTAAGCAACTGCTTTGTCTGGAAATTATAAATTGTTGAAAACATTTGAATCTAGAAAAAAAATTCCAAGCATGCTACCTAAATAGTTGACGTTTCTGCTTAATTTAAGCCATTTATAACAAAGGGAAAATTAAGTATTTAGTAGATTATTTAATGATTTAAAAAGTTGGCAAACATTGGATGTTAATTTCTTTAAAATGTTCCTCAGCTTTATTTTCTCCCACCTCTCTTTCCTGTTTCTTTTTCTTTCATCACGTCCTGGTTTTTCTTCCCACACCTTGCTATACGTTCTCCTCCATTGCCACAGCATTATTGTGTTAGCAGAGCATGGATCGTGTCATAATCTTTTATGGTCAGCGACTTGCAGCACACTGTAGCTTTCCCATATTTCAGAGGGAAGTTGGAGCAGCAGATATGGGTGGAGGGAAAAAGCGGTGACAGCACATCTCTTCTTCCCAGCCTGTGATCTGTCAATAAAGTTCAATTGAGGCTTTATGACATTTTCTCTCCCACTCCTGCCAAACTGAACACTGGCCAGCCTTTTTCTCCTGCCTGCAGACACACACAGTCATGTTTTCATGACTTGTGGGGACTTTACATTGAATTTCATTCATTTTCTGCAGCCTTATGCTTACCCCCCTCCCCTAATGCCAACTGTAACCCTTACCCTAACCCGAACCTTCACCTACTTAACCCCTAACCCCAAAACAACATTTCCCTTCATGGAGACCAAACAAATGTCCCCATAAGGAGCAGAGTCCCCACAACTTCATAACATATATAGGTCCCCACGAGGATATACAAACCTGGTTCATTCTCACATGCACACACACAGGAAGGAAGAGTTGGTGTATGAAAATCTTCTATCATGTGTAATTCATATAGTCACACCCCGACCCGTCGGCTAATTATGAGCTGTGAAGCCGAAACGTGGGGGGAAAAAAATCAGGACTTGGGCTGAAAGGTCACTTCTCTCATGTGAGTCTCTGTGGCACAAATAGACGTCTTTCTGAGAGCTGACAGATTTACACCTGAAACCGACTGATATCGATTCGTGCAAAGTCAAGGTACTATCGCATTATAAGTCATTATTTAACCTTTTGCTGTGCGACCCTTTGTAAATTTGTGTTTATGCGCTTTTAAATGGCATCACTCTGATGATTGCATTGTTAAAGGTCAGAAAGATGTAAGGGAGGTGGTGGGGGGAGGTGGGTTGAGGAGGAATAAATTATTTAATTTAGCAGAAACGTATCACAGCGAAATGTTGTGACAGATGCAATATAAAATTTAAAGTCTGGACAGAAGCAAAAGAAAGTGATGAAGTGTGGAGAGGAGAGAAAGGTAACCGAGCTGCTCTGCTGCGGTAATGATTCTGTAGTCAAGCTCCACTCTGCAGGAAGGAGCTGTCAAAACGACAGGTGAGGTGGATAAGGGAGAGAAGATAATTAAAAGAGAAGGACACTGAGAGAGCAACAGGAAATTGTTAGGCATTTTATAACTATGCAGGAGTCTTAAATGAGAAGTAATTCACAGTGACTGTCACAAAAACGGCAGGAGGTTCAGTTCAGCTTTTTAATAGAGTGCCAGTTCACAGTAAATGTAAGGGACTTTAAGAAACAAACAGATCCAATTCATACCTACAAAATCAGACTGATATAGTCCAAGGCAGATTCTAATTTAATTGCATACGTCCCAAACTCAAAACTCACGCAGTCATTTAGTAGAAAGTTACGTAAGGAAGCCCAGACAGATAAATTTAGTCATTGATTTTGCAGCCATCATGACTTCTGTTAAAGTTGAATGGATGATTCGCAGCAATCCCTCCTAAGAAAGATAATTGCATCAAATTGTTGAATCTGCAGGAATCCCCCTTCCTCTTTCTGTGCAGGAATTTGGCTACAGTGGCAATCCTTCCACCTGGATAAGCATGTGGTAATAATGGACAGTTAATTTCCTTGAGTCTCTGACTTTGCAGAAACTGCAAATCCTGGGAGAACATGTGACAACAGGGGACAGATGGAGGCACTGAGTCACTGACTCTGCAGCAATCCCTGTTTCTTAGTAAGCATGTGGACACAGTGGGCAGACGAAAGCATGAAATCTTCGATTTTTCAGCAGTTCTTCCATCTGATTAGGTGGCATACAGGTGATTGCATTGAGTCATTGACCAATCAACTTTGTGACCATTTTTTTCCTTGAAGCTCAGAGCTGCTTTACATTGTGTCTTTGAGAACTGTAATTAATTGCATTCAAATGATGTTTTCTATTTTTAGTACTCTGACTGGTCTTTAGTTATCCACAGTAGAAGAAGCTTAAAAATGCAAGATTGCCTCGTCTGTTGTCATCTTTGCAACCAGCGTACTTCACTGAATTATGCCTTCAGTTGGGTTAGGGTTGCAATAATTTGACACAAACAGAAACAAAAACCTTCTTACTTTTAGATTCCACAGAGGATATGTCTGTATAGTTCTCAGCAATTCTGCATGAAGCAAAAAAAAAAAAAGAATCCGCTTTAGCTCCTTTTCTCCTCTCAGATACAGAAACTAATCATTAGTGTACTCTCCGAACGACAGACACTTGTGGCTTTCCTCTGCTGACGATGTCGTAACAGGGAGAACAGTAATGAGACGGGGACTGAATGAGTTACACTCGGCTGGTCTTCTCCCGCCTCACTCTATCGCTGCCCATGTCCGCTCATCAGCCACGCTGCCTCTCCAGTTGTATAATTTCCAGGTTTCAATCAACCTACACCCTGTCCTCCTCCTCCTCCGTCAGCCAGTCATTCACTCTGACAGGTCCTCTGTCAGTTGGCTGATGATTCGTGGTTTCAAAGTGTTAGCATCGTCTCTCGGCTGCCAGTGTGCCTTTTTGTCAGGATACTGAATGGAGAATTAAATCTTAGGTTACACTGAATTAGTTCTACAGCTAACAGTTATATTAGTAATTGATTGTTCTGGCGATTAATAGAGTTATTGGATAAAAATATTGCGATTCTGGAGGTTTTTTATATAACTACTTAAACCTGTTTTGTGCAATATTAAAAATACACAAAGAGCCAAATAGCAATTTTTTTTTAAATATGAAAATAAGTAATTAATTGTCCCAAAATGCAATAGGAAAGTGAAACAGCAGTGAACGGAATCAGGTATGTGAGCTGCAGCTGCTGTGCATGTCATTCTGTGAAAAGATGTGCTTGATTATTAGCCAGTGATATTGGTGAATTATGGGCTGTTAATGACTCATAACAATCTGTTCATGTTAGCTTCAGCTTTATAATAATGAGCACATGAATGTCTCTCCAGCTGAATGCTGTATTAAAGGGGCAGTATTATATTCAAGCAACCTTTTTGAGATTTCCATCATGTTATAATATTGTTTTCTCATCAAAAAACATCGCCAGTGTTGCCTTGACTCATTCAAGCACGTTTGAGAAATCCTTTAATCTCCCGTAGCAACCATTCAAAATGTGAACGTGAATCCAGCTCTGCCTCAGAGCTGCAGCTCATCCTCAGAGCTGCAGTTTCCAAGCTGAGCTTTCACCTCCCAGAGCAGGCCTACGCTGCAGCGCCGCCACTCAGTTCCTTCAGACTAGCCAGCAGCAATTAGCAAAACCTGGTAGAATTTGCCGGGCTCATTATACGAGCAACCTCTCAGCGAGATGCTGGTAATAACTTTGTTAAAAGGGTCATAGAGGAGCAATGTGACAGCATCCTGAAAACAGAGCTTCAGAAAGAACAGATTTCTTAAAGCTACAGAGATCCAATTTCAAGGTGTGAAATTAATTTCATTTTTCAATTTTTCACAAATAGACAATTTTCAGTAACATTCATTTGATGGGGTGTGCATAAGACTGACATGACACTGTCAAAAACATGACATAACATCCGTTAGGAACATGAAGGAGTCTTCATGAATATTTATGACTGTTATTCAGTAAATAATGACACTTTTAATGCCAAGTTGCTCTGAAAGTTGCTTTAAAAGTCCATTAAAAGTGGCAATTTTGCATTAAAGTATCATTATTTACAAAATAATGCAAAGTTGGCATTTTTAATGGACTTTTAATGCAACGTTTAGAGCAACGTTGCATTAAAAGTGTCATTATTTACCGAATGGCACTTTATGACAACTGTCATAAACATTCATAAAGACCTCTTTATGTTCATGAAAGGTGTTATGTCATGTTTATGACAGTGTCAGGTCAGTCTTATGCACACCCTGTCAAATAAAGTGTTACCCCACTTGTTTGGTCCGTATCAGAATGTGTTCACACCGGCACAAAATGTCTGGAACAATGGAGGAACAAACTGTAGTTTGTTGAATATGTAAGGTATAAATGCATAATTTGTGTTTATTTATGAAGTAACATATTTGTTTTACCCATGCCATCAAAATAAAAACATTTTGTATTTAAGTCATTGTTGAACACTTTAAATTATTTACTGATCTTTGCCTCATTCTTTTAGATGCTGAGGATGTGATGACAAAATGTTCAGTCGTTCAATATCTCAATCATTAGAGAAATTAGGCTTCACTGTGAATTGAGGTGAAACTCTTGAGACTTGAAACCACCGTGAAACTACTGTAGCATTTAAGAAAAAGTGATCAGTGATCTGAAGCGCCTCTGAGGAGCTGAAAAAACCCAAAACAAGATGATGTTTTCAGTGTCCCAGTCAAAGTCCAGGCTTTACAAGTTATGTTTCTTGATTGTCACGAAAGATGGCACAACCAGTTATTAACACCGTAACGAGCAGTCAGTGCATTTTCACATTTGGTCGAGTGTATTTGGATCACTGTTTCCTTTGCAAAAATTAACTCCTATTGTTTTTAATATTCAGAAACATTCATGAAAACAAAAACAGAAGAGATCTGTAAACCGGCAAATGAGATTAGCTTTTTTAGCACCTGAGGCAGCTATGTGATGTTGATCATCCACAGACACAGATGGTTCAGTTTAAACAGTTTAAATCTTCTGTTATCAAGAAGATTGAAATACTTGGACTTAACAAGCGCTGCACATAGAAAACGCAACATTTCGGTATTTCCTGTCTTTCTAATAGCGATGTGCTCGTCTATAACCTGAGGCTTTCTGTGCATGCCTGTGTAAACACAGAAGCAATCTGTCTCCTTGCCTTGTGATTTTAAACTTGGTTATTTTCACATGGCTTCCCTGTGCAGCTGACGGTTTATTTATGAATCCGACTTCAACCGGCTCTCATTCAAAGATGCCAGAAACAGGTTGGCTTTTAAAACTGGAAATACAAAAAAGGACAGCAAAGAACTGCAGTTGTATGTCTTTTCACCTCTGCAGGAGTTGCATCTCGTCTGTTATCACGTGCAACTCTGAGATTGCTGTTAATAAGCACAGAGCTGCTGCATTCACAGCTCCCTGCGTCTCTCTGGGTTCTTGTTGCACCTTGTGTGGCACTTTCACAGCTTTCAGTAATTGTTGTGTTGCTGTATTTTTTCCTTATTTTTTTCCTTCTGATAGAAATTTGTACTTCTTATGTATCTTGTCTGCTTTATCTCCCTGGCTCCCAGTAGCTCAGATTTTAAAATATTTCTCCTAGTTTATAAATCACTGAATGACTCAGCACCAAAATACATGAAAGATCAACCTGCCAGACCTCTCAGGTCTTCTGGTTCTAGGGATTCAGAACCAGAACCAAGCATGGAGAAGCAGCACTCAGCTTCTATGCACCACAAATCTGGAACAAACTTCCAGAAAACTGCAAAACATCTGAAACACTGAATGCTTTTAAATGTAGACTGAAACCTCACCTGTTTAGAGTTGGTTTTGAACCAAAATAAATGGAGCATTGACCAACACATTTGATTTGTGTTGATGGTTTTGATAACGGTACTCTAAAAAATTGTTACTGGTTTCTCAGTTGGTGACTCTTATGTTGTTTTTATGACTTTTTATCTTTGTGTTTTTATCATATAGAAGTACTTTGAACTGGCTTTGTTGCTGCACAGCACAACTCTACTCGATTGATCGAATGGAATAGACTTATTTTCCGTCTTTCTGTGTGCTCTGGATGTGTGGGCTCTTCTGTCTTCATGGAAAGACTTCCCTGCTGATGCAAAACTCTTCAATCTAACAAACGGCGCAATCGGGTGACAGCATCACCTGCCGCTGGGATGTCGTGCCCGAGCATGAGCCCAGAGGCGGAGAGCATTTTACGGGTTACGGTCCACTGAGGACCGACTCGTTTATAGACCTTGTTTGTGTGTGTGTGTGTGTGTGTGTGTGTGTGTGTGTGTGTGTGTGTGTGTGTGTGTGTGTGTGTGTGTGTGCGTGCGTGTGCGTGTGCCATCTGCTGTGTATTATAAGTGTGTCATCTGCGATGTGTAGATGTATGTTTTTGTGTCTGGCTCAGAGCATCTGCTCTGTGTGGACAGTCAAGTCTGTGGGCTGAGTGGAGAGTCGAGGGCCTCCGCAGACTCTTCTTGGCTCAGCGGGAGCTCCAGATCTGGGTGGGAGGTGGAGACTCCGGGGGCGGCGACTTTGCTGCTGTTGGTTGACCGAAAAGTAAAAAAAGAAAAAAACAAAAAAGAAAACAGACCAGAGCCCTTATCTCTCTGCAGGGGATGCAGCATCCCTCTGTGGAGGCTGAACAGCGCTCGCTCAGCCTATTCTGAGTGCCTGCTTGTTTTCCTCCTCTGCATCCTGCTGCTACAGCCTTTATAACGTTCACCCCGCTTTGTGTAGAACCGCCGTTTGGACAGAACCGCAGCCGAAGTGAAAACGCAGCAGGACCTACTCCTCGATGTATGTCAGCGTTAAATATTAACTCTCAGATTTTTGTATCCTGAGGTTATTTAAGGAGAGTTTGTGCCGGGAATATAAACTCTTTTCACAATTAAAAAAAAAACTTTGTGTTGGGTTAAATATATCTTGAGTGGGCCCGATTAATAGAGTGATAACAGTGGCTCCGTGTTCCTCTCACTAAGATTTGTGCCAACTATCTCAGCATCTCCAGCTAAATCTGGTTCACAACATTTCTTTTCTCTGGTCTGTTTTTTTAACTCATCTCCTCGTTGTGCCTCTTTTCTTTTTCCCTTCTGGTCGTCTCCAACAGCTATTCTTGTGTTGAAGCCCAACACAGAGGAAGGCACTAATTAAAAGCACGAAATGATTTTCATTCACTGTTTTTTTGCACAGCAAAGAACTTGACAAAGATTCATTTCCAGCATATTTTCAAATTTTAAATTGGGGACGCCTAAGCGCTTGGTCTCACCAAACGCTGCCGATTCCCACCAAGTTTGGATCTGTAGTCCCACAGAGCGAATCTCTCCCTGAACACTCAGCTCCTCCAGACTAGTGGCAGCATCATTTAACTACATGTGTGCTGAGCTTATACGAACAGTTGTAAACGGCATTATGGAGAAGCATTGGTGTGATGACACACTGAGGAAAGATGAAGAGCTTTTTAAAGAGACAGAGGCCATTTTCATTGCTTTAATTGCAAAGTGGGATTTCTTCTAAGGTCACATTTATATATATTTGTTGGGCAAAAAAAAAAATTCTACTACTGACTCATTTTATTTAATTTTTTCTTTAATCTGTGATACCCCTAATACTCAATTATAATCTAAAGTGCTCATGGCTTGTTTTTTCAACATTAAAAACATGTTTAGTTTAATTCATTGAAATGAATTTGACAGAAGTATTTACATCACCTCAATATTTAGAAAAGAACCAAAGTGCCATACAATATTTTCAATAGGAAGACATTTACATCCATAAACCTACAAACGAATCTGAGTGTTTTAAACATTAAGCTGTAGATTAATGTTGCATAGACTGGATAACTCTTCTTCCCATCAGATATTTGTTTATCTGCCTCATTTGACTGTAAGCTTTATGTCTCCCAGTGAATGTAATGCTTTCACTTTCCTGCCTTTGTCTGGGTGAATGGAGCAGCCAGTGTATGAAGCTCATAGTAATAATAATAATAGTTTGATCATAATGTCTCTGTACATCTGTGTGTTTTAAATATCGATTGGACTTAATGCTTGAAAGAGACCAGAGAGTACTCTCAGGAAAAGGTTTCTGCAACATTTACGTCTGAAGCTCTTACAGGATCCCTCCTCTGACTGGAGCTCTCATGAAAATCCTCTCACTGTAGCCGATTTTGACAAACAAGATTTCACTGATTCTCCCCCCCCCCTTTTTTTTTTACTGAAGTGAAAATTTGGAAAGAAATTGCAGACGTCGGTGGGTCAGAGTTGTCTTCTGTTAAAATCCACGAATAAAATGAAGGAACATCAGGCAGAAAAAAAGATGAAAAGTGCAGCCAGCCTGCCGTTACAATGTTGATAAGCAAATGGATCTCATAATGGGCCTGTGAATTAGTTTGACAGGGGCTAAATGAATGAGATGAAGCCATATGAGATCCCTGCTAATGCAGCATAATGGCTGATATGTGATTAGGAATAAGCATTTATTTCATGATGAATCACTCGCTACATGAAGGGAAATTAGAATGTTCTCCCTTATTTTCATGTTTTCTGTCTGAATTTACATGATTCATAAAAAGACCTGTCCGATGTCGACCATGTGCTGCTGCTGCTGCTGCTGAGGTCACGTTTTTGCTGTCAGACAGGAGATTCCAGGCTTTCCAGGTTTGGTAAATGACATCTAGGATATTCTCAGATAATTTGGACTCAATTTTCACTTATTTACATTTTTGAGGCTCATGGTTTAGATGTGTTTCATCTTCATGATGCCATTAAATCCTGATTTATCCTGCTAATGATCCATTCCTTTATCCAGGTTCTGGAGTTAGACTATGTTGAGAGACGGATTGTAAGACTTTTTTGTGAAATACCCCTCTTAGCAAATTCAACCATCCCATCACTCCTTTAATCCACTTGTGGCTTCAAATTATTCCTCCTGTGTACCTGGTTAAGGTTGCATTATTTTAAAATCCTCATGAAGGATCCGGAATGCCTCTTGGTTCCTTGAAACCACGATTTAAACCGAACCAGTCAGCGCACGACGAGGCCGTAACTCAGGTTTTTTAAAACATTAGCACATCTGAGACATTTCTAGTTTCTTCCAAATATTAGCTAAAGTCTCAATGACTTTTGAGTATAATAAAAATATTTTAAAAAATCTCTATTAAAAAACCCCTCTCTCATTATCCTGACATGGAGCAAGACTTTGGGCAATAATACTGACCTAAAGCGCTTTAGTCTGATTTAATGTCACACAGAAGAGAAAAAAGTCTGGTTTTTTTTTATTGTGTGTAAATATCAACTTTCTATGTGTTAATGGAGATGTAAAAAAAGAAGAAGAAAAAACCCCACAAACATTCAGTTTGTCTCCAGGTCGTAATTAAATAATAAGTTGTTAATCACTCTATCTGTGGTTCTAATTACTAAAGTGCTCCTTGTCTCCAATCAGCTGATGGGTGGAGAAGGAGCGAGGGGGTTGATGCCGTTTTATTTAACCTCTAATTATGCAAAAGAAGTCGTCTGATCTCAACTTTGTCAACAATAATGCAGTTTATAAATGTGTTTGCAGGCTTTAATTTATTCAGTTTTATTTAGTCTCTCTTTGATAATAGCAGTATCTTGTGTGCAGGGCAAGGAGACGGCAGAAGAAGAGGATGAAGTCGCTGTGGGGATGGACAAAGGCTTCATGGAGGAATTCTTTGAACAGGTTTGTTTCCTAATCTTTCCCATCGTTTTCCCCTCTGTGCTTTCATAACTTGCCATCATGAATTAATGACCAGGTTCTTTGTAATGCCACATCTGCCAGGGCATCATCCCTCTTCTGACACCGGTTCCACTCGTTCTGGTTTGTTATCCATGTAACGCAGGCTGTTTTCTCTCCTGCTGCTGAGGAATGATTTATAACTATGGCTAATGTTTTGGGTGTGGCGCGGATCATTATTTACTTCAGTTTGCTTGTGCTCATGTAGGTCATCACTTTGTTTATCAAGCAGTAATTGAACTTGTTTTGTTTAACCAGACGCTGCGATGTATAGCTTCTACATGTAGGTTCTGTTTGCACAAATGCTTATATCACAATAGAGTTTGGAATTATGGCCCAAGCCAGACCCAGAATTCACAAAACAGCTCAGGATTTAAGAAGCTTACAATACAAACCAAGCAATAATGTACAATAAAAAGTTATGTTAATCTGCTTATCATAAATGGAGAAGTAGATGGTTTAACCTGTGGAGGAAATAAAGACAGTAGGAAGGATTCAGAAGTTATCCAGACTGAAACAAGCGCAGCAGCCACTCCACGATGTGCATGCGGCTCCGCTCCTATCAGTCACACTTCCTGATTGATTTTCACTTGACTCACCCTGCGGTTACAACAAAAGACAAGATGGAGCTAAAAACAGGAGAGCTTACACTGCTTACTTACTTACACTGTGGTCTAAAAGCAGTGAAATCTTAAATAATATAATGTTAGAATTACTCCGGACTCTGGCCTGTAAGTTATTTAGCCGGGTCGGATCAGGACAGGGTCAGGTTGGATTTTTTAAACCCTGTCTCACAGTCTGAAAGCCATCCTGGTTTTCTGAAGGATGGACCCATTTCTGGTACCTCTGTAGAGACGGTGCCCCGCTGTGAGTCATCAGTCACACAGAGCCAGGCCGACTTCACTCTGTGACATCTTTCAGTCGGAGTGGAGTGGGCTCTGTAATGCCTCCTTAATGGGCCTGATCTCCCACAGAGACACAGATGTAAAAATGGGGATTGTTGCGATTTACTAAGACGTTTGGCTCGTTGTTCTTTCACGGACAGTTTTTGTTATTTTGATATTTCATCCATCAGGTCCTTTCAGTTTTAAAACAACCCGTGGATGTCAGTTTATGGACATGGCTGATTTATCTTTGATTTGTTAAAATCGGCATTGCAAATGCTGCGGCAGAAGAGGGTCAGCTGAGGTCGAACGCCGTTTTGCCGCATTTGTGATTTATGAAAGAGACCCAACCAGCAGGGCTTTGATGTTCGAGCTTTCAAAGGAAAACGGGACAACAAACAGATTACAAAGGAGGATAAATTATCTAGGAATTCGAGGTGCATTAATTAAAACCTCTGTAGATATGCAAAGGAGATATATTGGTAGAAAACAGCACTTTGAGTTTTTTTTGGGTAGATTTTCTGGTATCTGAAGTTGGTATCATCTCTAAAAATGAGCTTCCAGATTTTCATTATAGATATTAAAATATGCTCTGATCAGTTTGAGAAGCATAAGTTCTAACAAATGTTTTTTTCCCAACTTTCAGAATAAGCTAATCATTGGAAAAACCCCTTATTCAGTGATGTGAAAGTGAAATGTTGCCCAAGTCACCGCTGTGCAGAAAAGCTCTTATCTGGTCTGCAATCTTTCTCTATAGGGCAATTTAAAAAAATAGTTTTTTTTAAATTTCTTTATTTTGTTACATTTATTGCAATAAAAACAGAGTAAACAAAACGCAGGAACAGCCATAAATATACATAAATTATTTTTTAAACCTGCTTCCCGCTGAATTTCTGTGATTTTATCTAAAACCAAGACGGGTTTCATCTAGCTGAACTGTATCAGAGTCCAGAACCAGACAGATTGAATTTAAAAGTTCCAGACATTTTAGCAGAAACTCAAACGATTCAGAGGAAAAATATCTGAGCTGCAAACGTCTGAGTCGTTTTTTTGTTTTTTTTTGAAGAGCGTTCTTTGTTGTTGCGGCTTCATCCAGACTGTTGATGCCGACATTAATTGCCTCGTCTCCCATGAGAAGTCCTGGAAAACCAAAACGATGGGTTGATCTGTAAATGAAAGAGACACCACATCATAAATAACCGGCGACCATTTGGTGGATGTCCTTCATTTCATGCAGAAAGTGGAAAAAACACTGATTATTCACACTATTCTGGTGAATAATCAGATTTAACTTTCTGATTATCCTCACTTATATCATAAATAGATTTCCCTTTTGTTGTTTCTCTCCTTTTTACCTGCAGCCTTAAACAGCCTCACAACACAGTATAGAAGTTCCAATGTGTTCATAGTTTTATTGAGTTGCTTCTGAGGAGGAAGCATAAAATTATAACTTGACTGACGGTGCAGGAAGAGAGCAGGTAAACTGAGAGAGGATTACTCTTATTGAGTGACATGAACCAAAGATGAAGATTTGGTAATAAGAGCAGATGGGAGGAAAGTGAAATCGGTAGTAACGAGTCCCTCACCCTGACAGGATGTATGAACTCAGGTTCAGATCAGGAGGGACAGCAGACAGAGGAGGAACAGCTGCAGCCCTTTGTCCTCCGTTCACACAACAAACTGTCCCTCAGAGAGACGTTATTGATTTCTCCCCTGTGATTGTGCCATTTGTGTAAAAGTAAAGGTGTGTGGGGTCTGGTTTTCCACAGCATGACGTCTGCACACACGCACTCACACACACACACACGCGCACACACACATATCGATGCAATTTGCTTTTTATTGCTGGAAAAATAACACTGCATTCAATCCCTTTCAGAAGATTTTGTGAAAGATTCAATGAGGATTTGATCTCTTCAAGGAGACGTGACTGTTGTCGGCTCGATTTCTCCAGCAGAATAAAAAGTGTCAATGTTTCTCATAATCCTAAAATGATCCTATAAACATGTTACTGGGGCAGAAATCAGCCCTGAATGAATGACTTGTGCAGCTTTGCTCTCTCTGATATCAGGGAGAAGAATGGACAGTTTGATTTTGTCTTTTAATTTACGTCCCACCACTACTACTGGCACCACTTGTCAAGCTTTACTTATATATATATGTATTATATAAAAAAATAATATCTGAATACCAATCACTCCTCACATTTGCACAAATTATATGATTAGAAATCGTTGGGATGCGTTACAGGATTTTGTTTATTTGACGTTTGTATAAAAGTTATTACTTTATTACTGTAAAACTTTTGGCATTAACTTATAAACACAATGGTATCTACAATTCCTTATTAAGTTTTTACTGTAATAGTTTGCAGTCTATATTTAAATATGTTGAATTAAATTCATCTTTTTAGGATTTTACAGTCTGTTGAGAATGAACAATACGAGTTAATGTAGGTTGCAGGATTTGAATAAATTCGTATCAAACAGCAAAGCACCTAAGATGAATAACATGCCTTGGAGGCGCATGTTGCCACACGAAGGCGCATGTAAGCGTCATTAGTGTCAGTCCTTCTTTCTCTTTGTTTAAAGGCTCCTTTCCTCTGATGATGCAACGATGAAGAGAGTAAAAGCAAGAAACTGTGGCCTCAAGCTGGCAAGTCATTAATTTGTTTCATTGTACAAGATTAAAAAAACAAAGATTTTCATAAAGAAAGAAACTTGGATCAAATCAGAGATGTTGTCATAGGAAGCTTTTGGAAAAGAGACGGCTGTAATTTTCATTTTAAAATCAGCATTTCTACTCAGATAATATCCATTTCCTTCCATTGTTGTTCAAATACAAGAAGGCGTCACTTGGCCTAAAGATTTACTGATTAGGTGATGAACCCAGCGACGACGTGAAAGATTAAAAAGCAGGAGAGCGGTGATGGAAATTCATTTTTTAACATATTGACTTGTTTTCTTTAACTTATTTAAATTTTAAAGAACAGTTCCTTTGATCGTTTGCTACCTTTTCTGTAAATTTATGTTTGAAAAATGTGGTGATATTTTTACTTGATGATTTGGGATAATATTAAAAAAAATAACTAAAACAAATTGTGTCTTATTGAAACACATGTATATTAATGGCAAACTCGGTGGTAAAATATTTCTTATTCCCCTATCTGGAGTTGTATATTCACTTGTACCAGATATTTACATACACACATGTTATTTTTATGAACATATAATGTGCTTAAAAAGACACATTATATGTTCACATGTCCTGGTTTTAAGGCAGGATGATAAAATGCTGAAACCAGAAGACGTTGACATACATGAAATAAGAAGATATACAGTAAATAATGTTACACAAATGCAAAGTAGGACAATAATTATAACACCAGATTCGCTGTTAAGTGCCTGAAGAAAAAACAAAGTTAGTGTTTGGAGTGGCCGTCACAAAATCCTGATCTTGGCTGTTAAGGAAATTTGTTAGAAGAGCTGGAAAGGTAAGAGGGAGTGTGTGAGCCGACACCACTTACCGGTTACACCAGTTATGTCTGGAGCAAAATCCCAGCAAACCTTTGGAGGAAGATGCATAATGACATTAACAGGTCATGTCGATCTTTAAAATATTAGTAAAATGTGTCAAAAACTGAAGAAAGCTGTAAAAAAAATTCTAAATAAAAACTTGAATTATTTTGATAACTGTCACCGACTGAAAGGACACAACATGTTTCTGTCTGTCTGAGGTTTTACATGAGTTCAGCTTCCCAAAGTTATTTCTGTTTGCTAAAAGAACATTTGTGGGAAAATATTTTGTAATGCATTGGGAAAACAAAACAAAACAAAAAAGCTTAATTGTTAAAATAATAATTTGCACAGTTTTCAAAAATTAACAATGCAATTTGAAGTAAAAATGACCAGGAGTGTCAGTAATTTACCAACAGCAGCAGCTTCTTTTGGGTTATTATGATTGCGTTAATGAATTTGAGGCACAAACTGAATGACAAATCATAACAGATTGTTTGTTGTTTTTAACCCTGAAGGATTTGCAAATGTTCTCTGCTTTTAATACATTAGATATGGTATTAGCAGTGTTAGCTTGTGTGTGTGTGTGTGTGTGTGTGTGTGTGTGTGTGTGTGTGTGTGTGTGTGTGTGTGTGTGTGTGTGTGTGTGTGTGCTCAGGCGTTATTGCATTTAAATGAGATTCTCAGGAGTCCCTGAAATTGTTTTTTTTCTCCCACGTAAATAAAATTTGTCTTTTGAGGGCTGGAAGGTGCACCATGACTCACTAGCAAACCTTTTCTAAACAGCTTCACTTTCTACTTCCTTTTTCTCTTTATTCGTTTCCACATTTTTATTTATTTATTTATTTTTTATTTCTTTCTAACGTACATTCAAGTTTTATAAACCGTCAGTGTGCAGTCTCTCTCTCTCTCTCTCTCTCCCTCTCTCTCTCTCTCTCTTTCTCGTGGCATTTTAAAGCCAATATTGTTATAAAAAAAAACCCAAAACACCAGATTCAATCAGCAGTTAATTACGGAGATGATTTGCGAGGAGCGACCTCGGCTCGGGGAGGTCGGGCTCAGGAATGTGGCAGAGCGAAAGCGAAGGAGACTGGCGACGGTTTTCAGGGAGAAATGACAACTGCATCGTGGAGACGAATAAATTAGGAGCAGGTGTAAAAGGAGGAGGCAGCGATGAGGAGCTCAACAGTCTGAGATGAAAGTTCAGATTTATGAAGTCGCCAGCAGATGTGACCCGCTGCTCCTCCAGCTGCAAGCGGCGGCCCGGAGCAGCGCAGCTGGTGACGAGGCAGCAGGTGGGAGGCGACCGGGTAAAATGTCAGACCCGGATCTGCAGACGACACAGAGTTCAAAGTAGAAATTATTTGAAGCAGTACATTGTAAGGATTATGCATATTTTAGCTTTTGTGTAAGATTAATGCAAAGAGTATTTCTAATGTTCCTTCAAAAAGGGGAATATGTTATATGGATTTTAAACGCCAAAATGCCACGAGTTAAGTTACTGGCCTGATGTCCTTCTGTCATTTTAATATTGTTGAAGTTTTTTGTTTCATATTTATGGACTAAATAACACATCCTTTTACCTTCTGCAGTTTTTCTATATTTGTCTGAGATCACTGCTGGGTAGTAAATTGTGTCCATCACTTATCTGACATTCAGACATACTGAAGAACAGTTTTATGCCCAGCAGCCATAAGGACATTAAATAACACCTAGTGCCATTTATCACCCAATTTTATTATTGTAATTTCATTACATGGTTTCTATAATGACCGTAAAGATTATTATTAGTATTATTAACTTTCTTACTGTGTTGAGGAATCACCAGGAGTGAAAAAGACTTGAGCCCATCAGCTGGAAAAAGGCAAAAAAAGTGCTGGCAAATCAATAAAAAGCTGCTTCTCTAAAAATACATTTTGCCATCTGAGGTCCTTTGGGGAGAAAGTTTACGGTGTGAGAAGATGAGGACTGAGCTACACTTGCCACAGTAAACACAATATTGTTCTTGCATGGTGGTGGTGGCATCATGCTGATGGTCTGTTTTGTTGCCTTTGGTATGAAGTTGTTGCAAAAACAACAATCTGATAGTTTCTATTTTTACACCACTCTGTGTTCCAACAGGACAGAGATCCTGAATAACCATTCCAACTGGATTTTAAATTAACAACAAAAATTTCAACATTAAGCTTTTAGAAAGGTCATGACAAGTGCATGCAAACTCCTGTCTGGAAATTATAATTTTTTATTTTTTTTGTATGATTGTCGTCATCTGTGTGAAAAGTTTTACCAGGATTGCAGAGAACATTTTCAATCATGTTGTAAAGTTACACTTTTTTTCCTGTGTTTATAAACCAGAGTCACTCTGGTTTGGACTCTAACATGAGATCCACGTCCACAGTGTCTGTCAGGATCCATCGGACCGGCCGCTGCAGCCTCCCGTCTCAACGTAAAGCCTAAACTGCTTCTCTGTCTCTCTGCTGTCAGGTAGAGGAGATCCGGGGTTTTATCGAGACTCTGGCAGAGAATGTGGAGGAGGTGAAGAGGAAGCACAGTGCCATCCTGGCCTCGCCAAACCCCGATGAGAGTAAGACTGTCTTTTCTGTTTCAGTTTGTCGTAATTTGCTCTGGGGGCAAAAGTTCCCGATGCCAGAGCCCTCACAGTTCTGATAAATGCTTCATTTGGATTTAAGTACCTTGGTCGTTAGAGCAACACGGTGCAGAAAGCAAGGCACCATTTATACTCCACGTCCTCATGGCTCTTTATTACCAGACTGCTGTGACTCAGACACCAATCAATAAACATGAACTCTTATGCTTATTTATTGTCTGACTCTCAGGCTTTGTTGTTTCAGTCATTAACTTGGAGAACAGAAATTTAAAAATCCCAGAGTTTTATTTAGATGTATTTGCTTCCAGTTGGCTGAGCGCTCACCTGCTGCACTCGGGATTTAAATGAGTGGCTCATTTCCAGATCTCTGCAGAATGACTGAAAGACGCTAATGAGGGAATTCAACCATTTCAATTGGATTTGTTGGAGCTGTACGTTCAGAATGCAAATGCAATCCAAATAGTCTTTTTTTCTTTTGCTCAAATGCGACAAAGTTCAAACTTTTTTTGCCGCAGTCTTTCCACTCCCAAAAATTTTTATTTGCACCACTTACATATGTGGAACTAAGTCAGATATTTGTCGGATTGTGGACACGCCTGGGACCATTTTCACATCATTTGATCTGGTGTCTGACAGACATGTGGACGTTTCTTACAGCAGATCCAGGCTGCATCTCTGTTGTGAAATGAGCATGAAAAGTAGAGTTGTTTCAAAGTTTTATTCTAACGGAAATCTTTTAGGCTTTTTGATCAACATAGCTCTCGTTTATTAAACTTGGCTGATATCATTGTTCCTTATCTTGCGTATGAAATGTAAGCAAAAAGCTGAAGGCAGAAAAAGGACTTTTATCAGAAAAGAAAAGAGAAGAAAAGAACGATTCATCTGAAGAAGCAGGATCCCGAGCTTAAACTGAAGTCTGTAATTGAAGATGTTTGGTCCACCTGTCAGCCGCCTCTTTGCTCTCCAGGAATGGAAGCTCCTCCAGAAGAGTCTGACACTCTTGTTTGTAGAGTTTTTTTTTTGTTCCCGGTCTCCAATTATTTTTACGACCAGTGTTCCCACCCTCTGATCCAGGCCTCATTTTCTCTCTGCACTTTGCTCATTTTGAGGCACTTTCCACTTTGCCTTTGTTCAATCGGTGCAGGATACATCAGTCCATCTGTCCTCATGATTTTTGTCTCCACCGTTTTTCTTCCTCGCCCATTTAGGCCAGGGCATTGATCTAGAGACCCTAGGTATCCCAGGGGTTGGGGGCATTTTTACTCCTACTAGCAACGGCGCCAAGCCCTTTTTTCCCACTGATTCCCAACCTTCTTTCCACCTGAAAAGGCATCGATCTGCTTTCTGGAGATTGGCCCTTTAACCAGCCCTATTGTGACTCTGACAGGCGGCTCAGAGAGCCGGGAAGGCAACCGGGCGACGGCGCTTCATTTTTCTTTGGCGAGTCGTCGTCTCCGTGACTGAATTTAAAGCTCTGTGTTTGCGTTTGTCTGGCTGAAAGCAGCAGATACAAACCAGACAACAGATCATGTCACTCGTTACTCAAATGGAAATCCTTCTTCTGTCTTTCTGCGTCTGACGAAGGCCGCTCAGATAGCACCGCCTTTATCTGGAGCTCCCTTTGTTTCAGGTGGGTACAATTCATACCTAAACACCTTGGACTGATTAATGGATTTTGTTTGGGCGACTCAAACAGTGTAATTTAATCAATATATTTCATCGAGCACAGCAGTGACAACACTGTCGCTGAAGGTCATTTTCGCTGCTTTCTATTTATTTGTCTGACAATATTTGCTTCTGGGAGCAAAGGTGTGATGAATGTGTTTATGACAAAACACAGTGGCTTTGCTTATGCTCTTAAAATGGGAAAGAAATGGGAAAGAGGAAAAAACTAATACTAAACATCACCAATAGTTTATAATAGAAGTAGTAGTGCTTTACCCTGATAATGCATGATGGGAAATCCAATACTTTTATCCAAATCTGTGGAAGTAGTTTACAACAGCATCACTCCATCATTGTTTTCTTTTCTCCAGCCTAAATAATGAACTTCATGACTGAAACGCATGGATGTAGCAGAAGAGCTAAAGAGCAACAAACCTTTTTTTTCCCTGCACAAGCTGTTAGTCTTTCCTCCTCTGACACGTCGTCTGCAGTCTGCAGAGGAACATGTCATCAAACCCATTTGCACGCTGACATTTTAATGTGAAAACAAACCGTCCTGCAGGATGCGCTCCTCTGGCACGCTGAAAATGTTTAACAGATTTTACAGAAACACAAATCATGTTTCTAATCTGCTCGTCTTGGTTTTTGTGTTGCTCTTTTGTCATCGTAAACTTAAATATCACCCTTTATGAAAGCGTGAAAACAGAGTTTCCTCTGTTTATATATATATATATATATATATAAGTGTGATCATCGCCCCGATGATCACCGGGGCGGCTGGTGATCATCTCCTCTTTGAACTGCTTTTCTTTCTGAAGAATCATACCTACCGCTTCAACAACCAATTAGAGCCAGGAGGAGGGTCTTGGCGCTGTCAATCTAGCTCGCGTACTCGCTGCTCAAGGAGGAAATGAGTTGCACAGTTTCAGACAGGAGCGGTTGTGCCAACAATTTGACAGTATTTCAGATATTTAAAACAAAAAACTAATCAATAATTATCAATATCGACTGATATGGAACCCTTAAACTCCATCAAGTTCTGTCCCAGTTCCCCCAGTTCACCGCAGCATTGTGCTGTTAATCCTGGGCTCCTTTCAGGCGCCTCTCAATAAGCACAGAGCTTTTGCAGCCTCTGTGTAATATTATCTTCTCTCCTGCCTTACACATTATTCCATATCAGTTTATCCGCCTCCCCATTAAATAAAGCAAAGCAAATTCCCTCCAGGGATTTTCAATTTATTATGTGTGAGTGGGGTCCTTTTTTTTTTTTTTTTTTCTGTGGCTGATTGTCAGCGTCTCTGAAATGCGCTCAGCAGTTCTGTGCAGTAGGGCAGTAGGAGTGGCTTCAGCAGCGATGATGGGATGTTAAGACTTTATAATTACAGACAAAATAATTATTTTTTGTGTTTTTTCCAATTTAGCTGCCAAGCTACACGGAGCTAAGTGGAGGAGAAAAATAAGGATAGTTTTAGAAACAGTTGCTGACCTGAAGTCACTACATCCAGCTACTCTCAGTAGCAGCATGATTTCTTGTCTTTCATACCCAACATATGTAGAATTGAGCAAGTTTATGCTGAACAACTTAGTAAAATAGGACTCTTTGTTTTATTTTGCTGTTGCCTAGCAGCAAGACGGTCCAGGATTCAAATATCATCCAGGGGTTTTTCTGCATATCTCCCAGCATTCCTCTGCATCTTTCTACAGTATAAAAAAGGTCCACGTTGGTTTAATTCTTCTCTCCAAATTGTCTTTATGCCTGAGTGTCATTCTGTCCCTGTGATGGACTGGCTACCCATAATGCACTCATCACTGGAGTCCTTACTGCTCCTTTGTGAAGCAATAAGTTTTGACTAGAGAGTTATTATTGCTGTACCTTCACTAAATCTTTGCAGGAAACAGATTGCTTTCCTCCAACCCTCAAAGCTATTCATCCTGCTTTCTGTTTGAAAAAGAAAACAACAGCTTCTGCAGATGTTTCTGAAAAGGCGGCCGGTCGGGACAAGAAGGGTCGGACAACCTGAGTTTGAGAACAAAGTTCTGAGATTTTTGACATTCTGTACAGCTGTGACAATGAGTTTGACCCAGCCATACAGAGACATTCACAAAATAAGCTCTAATCTCATATTTAAACTTTAATTAACCGTCTTCTTTTGTCTGTAAAACTTCTAGAGTAAAACCAATCCAAAGGTAAACTGCAGCCAATCAGGATCACCATGTCTGGATCTGTGAACGGATCGAATCCAACAACGACACTGTTATTCCGTCAGATCTCTAGAAACAGTTTGATGTATTTAGCCATTAAATTTCACAATAACACTCAGATATTATCATCTTACTTTATCACTGAAATCACAGACTCGTCCTTTCACCTCTGACACATCAGACACTTGAAAAGTCACAGAGAAGCCATGTTCAATGGTGATTTAAAAACACTTCTTCCCTCTGAATGTCCTCATAAACCAGCTTCACTCTGATTTTGCCTCTCCCTCTAATACGATAATTGCCTCCTCATCTGAGTCTCTGTCAACATCCGCCATTCCAATCACAGATGCTTCCCGTCCAAGTATCCCGTCTAAAGTATTTCCTTGTTTCTGCATTGACAAAAGAGATCAATGTGCAGTTTATGAGCTCTTTATGTACATGTTACCTTGCTAGCATGCAACATTTGCTGAAGGAACTTCCAGACTAAAATTAAACCACCTGCAGTGTTATCTGAGTACATTTATCAATGGCATTACAAAATCCACCAAGGACCAACTGAAAACTGTGGAATGAAAAGTCCAGGTATTGACTGATCTGATCCGGATGCTATCAGGTGAAAAAGCTGCAGAGGAAATTCCCCAAAACATCTTGCAGCTGAAAGTGGGGAGTGAGTCATACTTAAGTCTGACACTGGCGAATTGGAAATGGCAACTAAAAGCATTACATAAAAGTTCTTTTAACCAGTGGAAGTAAAACTTTCTGCTAAGATAACATTTTTATGCAAACAGTTCTTAAAAATGCACAAAACCTATGGCACTTTTGTTTTCCCATGACGTTATGGACACATCGGGGCATTTAAGAAGGATTATTAAGCACAACTTATAAGTTGACAACTTGTTTCACAAATTAGTTCATAACAATGTCGCTAGTAATTACAACTTCAACAATTTAAACAAAAAATAACATGTCTAGTTGGTGGCATGCTGGCCTGTTCAGTTTTCCAGCTCCTTTACCGCGCCAGCGATGCTCCAGACACACAGAAGAAACAGGAAGTTGCTTTTAAATGTGCTTTGGCTCATAAAGTGTTTCTTAATCCAGATGGAAACCTGAGCTGTGAGTGTGAGCTCAGATAAAAAAAAGAAAAGATTGATCTGAGTGCCCTTAATGCATCTACATCCTGCATGCTTTGAAACCATTTGGATCAAGCCGTTCAACTTAAGACCTTGTTGTGGCACTTGCCTCATTTCTGACACAACAAACATTTCAAGTCTTTAAGGCGAAATAGTTTTAAAGTAACAAATCTAAACGGTGAACCTTAGATTTAACCCTCGCTTTTGTCAGCTCATAAATTGATAAACTGTGGTGTTTACTGGAGGATTTCTTATATTTTTTTACTTCATAAATGTCACAGGACAACAAATAGATGATATAGATGTTGTAGGTTTTTATCCACATTTTACTTTCAAGCCAGTTAAACCACATGTCTGTGTCTGTAAACCTGCTCTTTACCACTTAGACATAAGAGTTTATTTATCAAAAAAATTTCAAGCACTTAGAGCTCGATCCGCCTGACATCTCCGTTTGCGGAGAGCATCTTCCCTCCATTAAAAGTGCTCAGCTGGCAGCACTGGAGACGACTGTTTTAATTGCAGCCTGTGAGTGTTACTATTTCTGGTTTTAGTTTTTCGCCAAGTGGAGATCTGTTTGCCAACGCGCCTCCACCCTCAACCAAAAGTATCCTCTGCATCCTTTCTTTCCTTCTTTCTTTCTTTCTTTCTTTCTTTCTTTCTTTCTCTCTCTTTCTTCTCTCCTCTCAGCTGCCGATCCCTTTGTGCCTCATCTCTTCTCATTTCCTCCTCTCTTGCCCTTCTCTCATAACATCTGAGCTGATATGAAGCCACGACTTAAAGCTGCAGAGGAATAATATCTGTGAAAGAGAGGTTAATCGAATGTGGACGTTGATGTCCGAGGCTAAGCACAGACGCAAAGACAATGGAGGTCAAAGCGAGTAAGATAAACGTGTTCGCTGGGAGACAAATCGTGTCTTTCGCTCCACGTCCCCCTTGACCTCGGAGGCGGCGATGGTGCGCGGAGGTTCGCGCTCTGATCCTGATTACAGCGTTAGATGTTTGGAGGCAGAGGGAGGCTTCAAAGTGACAGCAGCGTTACCATGTTAACTCACAGTAGCCCTGATGTTCTGCGTAGGAAGACGTCGGTGAAGAAACTGAGGTTTTCAGGGAAGAAAATGAGGTTGCAACGACACATCGATTAGAAACAAAGAAACTTTAGTCTAAATTTAATATCTGGGATGTAAAGTTTCTCATGTCTTGCTTTCAGACTCATCCTAAAATAAAAAGTTGATGACAGAAAACCGGACAATTTAAATGAGATGTATAACAATTTTAATAAGAAAAGTAAAAATACTATCCAACCTGAAGAATACCAGCTACAAAAAAGGGTGTGTTTTCTCTTTGTCTCATTAGGGGATATTCGTCCAAGTATATTGAAAGTTAAATTCAGATTTTTGTTTAGATTACAGAAAATACATCAATTCTGCAATGTGAACCAAATTCCTATCACAGTTGTTTTTGTTGTACAACTATTCAACTCTTAAAAAAAAAAGATGCAGCATCTCATAAACCCCAAAAACGTAACTTTGGGTTTGTAATTAAACTGAAGCCTGTTTACAGAAAGAAGCACATTTAGCAGTCTGGCTACTTGAACATCACTAAAAATTGAAACCATTGGTTGTTATGATTGTTTTAATTAATGACTACAGGTAAAAAGAGGATTGATTCCAACATGTATGCAATGTTTTATAAATACAGTGTGGGCTCTATTTTCAGCCAAATGGGTTTGTTAAAAATAGTTGGAAACTAAATTAGCCAAATCATTACAAATCGGTATTATTTAGTCTGACTTGGTCATGAAATGAACTAATCAAGCTAAGATAAATATTTTGAGCTGAAAAGGTCTTATTTGTTTTTAGTAGGTATAGTTTTCAGTGCAGCATGGATGAGTTTTTGGGGGAGCACATCTTCGTCCAAAGTGTAATGGAGTCAGGTTTTTGGGAAATGCTTGCATGCCGTTGTCACGGAGATGGAGAAGGTTTTTAAGACCCCCAGCAAAACTTTGGGGGTCAAACTTTATCTGTGCTTTTGGTTTGCTGTTTGCTGCGCTCACACTGTATTCCAGCAGAAAAGTAAATGTTGGTAATGTTTGAGGGATGAGCTCAGATTCTGTCTCTCTGACTTCTGGACTCTAGACAATCAATAAGCAGAGCAAACACACAATGGACTGGTAATACATTTACAGAGAGAACAGAGGGAGAAAAAAAAGATAAACGGATAAAAGTCAGAAAGCAGATTTAGAACAGAGGGAGAAGCAGCTTGTTTGGTGTTGGACAGTCACACTATCTGTCTAAATGTGGGACCTGCTGACGGCTAAATATGAAGAATACTCAAACTTTAGCTTATAGTTTATGTTTCTCCAGTTTGACCACAAATTAATCTGGCATCAAATCCTTGAGTAGCAGATTTTGATACTGTTTTCCCAAGTCCTTGTTTCTAATGAAAGAATTGCTCCAACGTTGTGCAATAACACTGAGCCAAGTCACATCCGGGAAATTTTCTGAAACAAAATGCTTAAAAGAAAGTCTGATATGTTCTGATCGGAGGTCGGTTCATGTTTGCTTCGTAATGCTTCAACCAGAGAGCACCGGCACAGAATGAATACAACACACCCAGAACAGCCTAAATATTTTCACTTTCCTAATGAAAGAAACTTAAAAGTTTTATTCAAAAGCTGCGATTTGATGTGTCTTTGCGACATATATTCACCTACATGGCTCACTCACCACAGACATGAAAATATTGGTCTAGGAGGGGTTACAACCTCATCATGCTTATATCAAGCATTTCTCCAACTAATCTGCTGTAAAAAATTTTTTTAAATAAATTAAAAAATTTAGCTCAGCTGGTGTGATGTGGATCATTTCCTGCTGCTCCAATCAGCTGAAATGAACAATGGCCGATTTCTCTTTGCATTAAAAAAGAGTAAGTCGACATGCGGCGCTCAGATCAGTGTGAGCTGGGCTCCGAGGTTAGCAGGCACAGCTCCGAATTGCAACATAAATTGATGTCTGGAAGACCAAAGACAGTTACGCATTTTCTGAGTTGTGCTTCTAAAGCAGTAAAGACTTATTGCACTGAGGAACCCTCAACTGTTAAAATCACTTGACTTTCTCCTAGCAACTAGGAGAAAGAAAAATATCTGAGCAACAACTAGATTGGATTGAAGCATGATTGTGCTGTACAACACCTGCAGTATGACAAAGACGTCTAGGGTTTTTTGTGCAGTTCTTTCTGACAGCCCAGGCAAAGATGTGTCTCTGAGTGCATTCATTTTCCTACACAGCAAAACTGAAACTGGCAGTGGAGATGCAGAAAGTTGTGCAGATTTCCACAGCGGTAACATTACAACTTAGTCTTCGTGCAGAAAGGTTTTCCAAATTTACCAGGATCCAGATATGTTGTTGTGGAAATCGTGGAGGCCACAGGTCGACCTTAATCGATGTATGGGTACATGTAACTTAAAATCCATACAGATTCCCTTTATTTGTCCTATTTACTTGTTTATGACTCCAGGACGACTTTGCTAGGCTGATAAAATACGACTACATTTATTCAGTGAGTTTCTGTCATCTTTATGGAATCCGTCACAAAAGGAAAGTAACAAGAAAAGTGGCAGACGCAACCATGTGGAACCCGTTTTCTCCTCCGTTTACCTCCGCCAGACCTCGACAATAAAAAGCAAAAATGTAAAACCAGTCTGAATTTGTTTCCTGTGCTCATAGAGGCCCCTCTTCCAGCTCCCACATATCTCAGTCCCTCGTAGCGTCTCTCTCCGGCTCTCCTTCCTTCTGTCACTCTCGAAACCATCTGAAGCTGCCGAGAGGACCAACGGCGCACGTCTCCATAGCAACGCAGTCTTAATGATGGCAACAAGAGTGACCTGAAGATTTCGTCTGAAAACGTCTGGGAGAGGGACGGAGTGCGAAGCCGCGGCTCAATTGAGTCCTCAGCTCTGGCCTCTAATTTGCCTCTGTCTCGCTTCTCCCTCTGCTCGTTCATCTCTGGCGGCACTCTTCCTCTTTTCACACGGAGAATAACGAGGCTGAATGGATACTTGATCTGACAGGTTGGCTTCCTCTGTTCGGTTGCCACGAGAAGCAAATCAAATCTAACCACTTAAAAGACACGCCGCACACTCAGATGCACACTTACCCCGCTTGCAACAACCTGAGACCAGCCTCAATTTTGATGTTATTATGTCTGTGCTGCCCTGTAGCTGCCCTGGTGGAGCAGCACAGGTATGTAGAACTAAGAGAGAGCGCTTTTTCTAAATCTTACGCCTCTCTCAGGCTCCAGTCCTCTTGCTTTCACACTCTGATGTTCGTTTTACACCTTTTATTTCAGCTTTTGACATGATCTTTTTTGTCTTTTCTGGCAAAGGCGGCGAACGCTTGCAAGTGGGTTACTTTCAAAATTGGTTGTGTCACGACCCCATGTTTGTTTTCTAACAACCCCACAAAGGGCACAGGCTGCAACTTAATGAACCGCTGGATCTTTTAGGGAACGGCTGCAGGAAGCCGTTGACTCTTTCCTGGCATTCGCTGACATTATGTTTCTGTGAGCATAATGTCTCATGGAAATGCTTCTGAGCAATGTTGTTGCAACTCTGTGCATCTGATGTGATCTGTGTGAATTTTTAAATTAGGAATAAATGTGCAGGAATCTTAATTAATGAAGAAATTGCATTTACAGAAGACTTATCTGCTCATTTTTTGGCCGTCCTGGTTTATTTTAAGATATTGTTAAAATTGTATGTTTTCCTAAAATGAACATTACACAGATAAAAGTTCAGTATTTTAGAAAGAACAGGCTGTCATAGTGAAACAGAGTATGACTGCTAGGTGCTACATTATCTGATGGTCAATCAAAACTTCAACTATGTACGAACGATTATGTTACGAAGTTATTATGAATTATTTTAAAATGGAGCAAAACTCTTTCATATATATATAAAACTGGCTCTTTTTATTTTATTGTTATTTTTTTCTTCATCATTTATTATTTATTCACATTGCTTGAATCTAAAAATGGTCAAAATTGATGCTAAGTTGTTCTATTTTTGTTTTTCTATAATTCTTTTGTTTTGTATTCATGTAGTTGGTGAATTAAAATAAAGTTTATCATAAATATTCATAACTCCAGACAGGTTACAAAAACCCACAGGTGTCCAACTATTTTATGTTACATATCCTCACTCTTATTATTAGTTACAGTATTTTTTTAAGTCATTGCTACATCAGAGAATAATATCCTATTTGAGAAACCTCTTGACCTTTGCTCATATTCACAGACAGGCCCACTCCACTGCTGAACTCATAGGTTATAAGGTCATAACCTCACGTCTGTTTCTGACCCTAACAAACTCTTTACTGCACATGTAGCAACTTCCTGGTTAAAAAACAAAATAGCTTTACACAGATTTCTTCCAAAAAAGAAGGAAATATTGTGTATTTTTTGTGTAGTTTTTTTCTATCGTTAACCTTTGGACATAGTTTCCTCATCTTCAGTAGGAAGAAATGATCAACAAAAGATACAACTAGCTAATCGCCATGTTGTTATTGAATACCAGTTGGTTAATTCAGTTTAGTTAAGAAGGCGTAACCTGACTTATTTTGCGCTGAACATTGTGTGAAACGTAGTTTAAGATTCTTTTTTGTGAAAAACCTCCACAGACAAAAAGACAACATTTTTTCTTGAAGCTAAACATCGACAGAAATGAGCTTTAAAGCTTTATTGTACTGGAAAACATGGATCATAAGTTGTTTAAAACATAGTACTGACTCTTGCAATCTAAAATCTGTTAGTTTATTTGCATGAACAAATGAAATAATAAGAGCCATTTCTTTATGAACCGCCACCTCTGTTTGGGCTTCGACTACTAAATGCTGTCTAAAGCCGATACTGATGGATTGTTTGCACCTCGACTTTTTTGATGAACATTGTTTTTGTAGCACTTACAAATTAGAGATATGCAAAAGTATTTAGTACTGCTGGGTTTTACGTGTTAAAATATTCACATTTTCTGTTTCTATTTGCATACATTTACTTTTCTGGAGCAATTTATCTCCTTTGTTTTGAATTCCCTTGATTCTCCATTTTCCTCTTACCTAATTAGAACACAAATCAGCTTCTCTGGGATCTGCTGGTTAATTTAAGCTCTAACCCTGAGCACAACATGGTTGTGTGGATTGTGGTGCTTTTGTTCTCAGATGGTTTAATTATCAAACCTTCTCTGACAGCAAGGCATTCGCATTTAAAGCAGATTTTTAGTGGACGTGTAGAGAAGAATATGATATGATTATCTCACAATTTAAGCTTATGCCTTATTTTAAAATAGGTGCAAATATTGTTTTTTAATAATTGAACATGTGCCAGTGACTGAAGTCTCCTTCTGCGTTATCAAATCACCCACTGAGGCTATCGGTAATTGGGTTCAGATGTCTGCAGTGAGTTTTGGTTCAACAGGTCTACTGCTGAATCTAATTTATCTTTGTGATTTATGCAGCCTTAAAGAAGCAGGAAATATGCAGAAATAAACTCATTATGAAGAAGAACTGCAGGCACTTCACTTTGACTGAATAGGTCGACTGTGCTAACTTATAAGCCCTCGATTTGTGTGTGTGTGTGTGTGTGTGTGTGTGTGTGTGTGTGTGTGTGTGTGTGTGTGTGTGTGTGTGTGTGTGTGTGTGTGCTGTCTCCCAGCTGCTTGTTAATGGGGATTTGGTTTATGTGTGACATTTAGATGATAAATTAGGTTTTTCCCAGGTGTAAAACTGTAATTAATGCTTCGGGGTTACTAGTTTTTACACGACTCTGCAAAAGTATTCCCAATATTTGAACTTTTCAACAGTTTCATCACATTACAGTCACACACCTGATGCATTTTATGTGATACACCAACATAAAGAAATTCCTATTCAAATCTGAAATGTGTCACATGCATTCTATTTATTTAACACTCATAAGTAAAATCTGGTTTCATTAACTATCTTCAGCAGTAAACTAGTAAGTTAATGAACTCCACCTGTGTGTCATTACATCTCAGCACAAAAGCAGCTGCTCTGTGAAGATCCCAGAGGTTTGTTAGAGAGCATTAGTGAGCAAACACATGATAGGACAAAAAAACACTATGAACCAGCTTAAAGCAGGGTTAGGCTACAAAACAAAATCATAAGAATGTGAAAACTGTAAAATATTTATTTCTTGATTTATTATGTTCTGTCATCTGTAATGTTTAATTTTCTGATACTAGAACAGCGGATTGCGGTTTTCTGTGGTTTGTGTGTTTTTATCGTGTTTTGTGTCAAGTGATCACATAAAGCCAACAGAGAGGTGATGGGAGCGACGCTGGTAGTCCATGAAAAACCAGAAGCAACCTGAGCCGAAGCTCACCAGTTATCTGGGAGAGACCATCTTCATTATCGATTCTGTCTCCGTGAAACTGGTGGAGGTACAAAGATGCCTCTTCTCACGTCTCCTCCTTTTTTTCTTCTTCTGTGCTTCCGTTTTCCTCAGAGACCAAAGCCGAGCTTGAGGACCTCATGGCTGACATCAAGAAACTGGCCAACAAAATTCGCTCTAAATTAAAGAGTAAGTCGTTGTTGTCTTGGTCTGTTAACATTGTGTTGGTTAACAAAAACATGAGCCCGGGACTGAGACTTGGGGGTTTTCTTAAATAATATGGAGCAGTTCACTTAACAAACAAAAGACAAATAGTCAGGAATAAAATCAGATGTTTTCATGTGGAGGTGCTTTGCCTTCCCAGCATAGGAGACCTGCTGCTCAGCCTGCAGCGGCTCCCAGACGGCTTCATTTATTCATGGAGGTTTCGTTCTCCAGGGGCAGAAACATGACTGACACTTATTACTGAATAAGGTTAATACAAGAACAAGTCTTTCATGTATTTTGGGGCTAAGTCATTCAGCGATTTATAGACTAAAAGCGGAATTTAAAAATCTATTTTCTGAGCTGCTGATGGCTGGAAGTCATAATTATTTACATTTCTGTTAGGAACGTTGCAGTCAGTGGTCTGCAAGCTCTAAGTTCAGGTTAAAATAAATCAGATTACACCAAATAAACTCAGGTTCTGTATCCATTAGACTCTAGCCACAAGTGATCAATTAATTTAATTATTAAAAATGTTCTGGATTTGTGTGTGTGTGTGTTGTTTTTTTTACACTAATGGTGCAAGTCTTTTCTAGTGGTGGGACTAGAAAACACTTAAATAGTGTTTAAGTGTGTAATTACTTAAACACTATTAAACGCATTTTAACCACAAACTATAAGGTGACAAAATAAATGTCAACTCAAAAACTAAATTCTTGAATAAATAGACATAATAGCTCAGTAACCAACCTATTTATAGTTTTTAATCTGTTATTTAGATTATTAAACCATCTGATTGGTGCACATTTATCCCCAGCTGATCCACATCACTGCTGCTCGCATCCTCACTAAAACCAGGAAATGTGGCTCAGAAAATAGATTTTTAAATTCTGCTTTTAGTCTATAATGAATGATTTAGCCCCAACATACATGAAAGACTTGTTGTTATTGTATTAACATTATTCTGGTTCTGGTTCTGTTCTGCATCCCCAGAACCAAACACAGAGAAGCAGCATCAGTTTCTATGCTCCACTCATCTGGAACAAACATCCAGAAAACATCAAAAATGCTGAAACTCCGATTTGTTTAAAATCAGGGCTAAAAAGAAATTTAAGACTTTGATTGTTCTAGTTATAATATAAAATGAAACATCATAAAATTTATTCTGTAATCCAAATTTTCTTCACTTTTTCCAACTTTTTCTTCACTAAGACTGTAGATTATTATGTTTTCATTATGTAAATCACTTTGAACTGTTTTTTGATTAAATGTGCTAAATCGTAGCAACTCTGACTGTCTCTATTTCATTCATATGTCAAACTTCGCACTACGACAAATCTTATGAGAAAACACAATTTCTCTGTTTATTTTATACCAATGTATTATTGTAATGGATGCAGTCAGAAAAAAATCTGTCAGAAACAAACAGATGGCTGAGATTTGGGGAGGAAGAAGCAAATCGACTGGCGATATTTCTTCTGGAAGACATTTGTCCCAAAAAAAAAAAACATTTGAGAAGCATTTCGTTATATTTTGTGGAACATTTAAGTCCAAAATTATTCATAACTCTGGCAGTTTTAAAAGAACAAATTAATAATTTCAAAGTACATTCAAGAAAGATTCTTATGAATGATGAATACATAATAAAACAATGGGAATTAATTAAGTTAATAATTGATTCTAGAAAGATTGTAAAATTAATGACGTTTCATGTAAGATTTAAAGGAAAAATGGATAATCAAGAAACAGTTTTATCCTAATTAAATTAAACAAAAGATTGATATGAGATTAAATAAAAGAAATATAAAGAACTAATTCTAAAAATATATGTAAGCAATAAAAGTGAAAAAACAGGAATAGTAACTTGGAAAATTATATAAAAAAATGATGCATGCAGTGTAATAAAACTTGAATCTTGAAACAGATTTTGTTCTCTCTGAGTTTGTGTTTGAATTAAATGCTCAATTGCTGATCAAGTGTTTATATATTATTATGTTTTGGTTGTTCAGGTATTCAGCAAACCATTGAGCAGGAGGAAGGGCAGAACAGATCGTCAGCTGACCTGAGGATACGCAAAACGCAGGTAGAGTTCAAGCAAATACCAAAGGCTTTGGGAAAATGTTTCTTTGTAATCTAACTGCAGCTGTTTCTTCCTACCTGGATGAAGCATTTCTTCTTCTTCCTCGCTTCCCCAGCACTCCACGCTGTCGAGGAAGTTCGTGGAGGTGATGTCGGAGTACAACACCACGCAGTCGGACTACAGAGAGCGCTGCAAGGGCCGCATTCAGAGACAGCTGGAGATCAGTGAGTAGATCCACTAATGCACACCCAGGATGGGTGATAAATGGTTTAAGGTGCTTAATGGGGCTCTGTCAACTCCAGCCATAGTTTTTTTTTTTTTGGCACTAAAACTATCTAGAGCAGCTCAAATGTGAATTGGCTTTTCATTTGTTACTGTCATTCTTGTTCTGAAATGTAAAAGTAGGATTTAACTGTGCTCTAATTAAAAAATAAAATCTGGAAAAGCAAAAGTATCAGTAACTTGCATTTTGTTGAACCCAAATGCTAAAAGACCAGAGGAAGAGGGGTGAAGTGAAAAGTTTTAATGATGAAATAAAAGGACACATTACTTTAAAAAATAACTAAAATTGGGCCTTTTTAAAAACAATGGAAATGGGATCAGAGACAAAATCCAGGTGAGAAAATTGATCGGAGCAGGAGACGACAGAGCGATCAGAGGAATCTGAATGAAAACACTACAGGAACTTGAACGTATAACCTGAAATATAACATAAACAAGGATTAAGAAAGAAGCTAAACACTAAGGAATAAACTATGACAAGATCTAAATGATAAAGAATAAAAAAAAAGAATTGAAATGAATATGGAAAGATATTAACAATAATAAACAACTCAGAAATAATAAGAAAAAACTTCCTAAAAAGACAACCAAACACAAACACAGCTTATTGCTGCAGAATGATAAATTAACATATTTAATATTATATATTTTGAGTTACACTAAGTTCTCTCCAGATTAAGTGTTCGAAAGGTTTTTTTTGTTGAAACTCTGAAACTTTAATCAGTTACTTTCTTCATGTGCCTCATTCATACATTTGCCTTCACAACCTCGTATTCAAGGTTCAGTTCGCACGAAATAAAACTGAAATTATTTGTCTTTGTCATTTAAGAACGTAAATACATAACCAGAGAACTCTTTGTTCTCATTTATATCCTAAAATAATAACAAAATAAAAAATGCTGCTTTCATTCACATGAAGTGACTTTCAAATGTATCCTCCTGTTTTATGGTTCGCATCATCTGCAACATTTCATTTTCTTTTTACTGTGAAGCAAACAACAAGCAGGAAAAATAGAAAACTTCAGTGTGCATAATTACTCTCTCCTCCAAATTCACTGCTTTCCCTAGACTTATGTTGCAGCAATTACAGCTGCAAGTCGCTTTGGATGATTCTCCATGCGCTCGCTTTCATCTTGACGCTGAGATCGTTGCCCGTTCCTTGAGCCGACACTGCTCCAGCTCCTTCAAGTCAGACAGTTTCCACTGGTGAACGATATTCAGCAAACTGCAAAATCACATTTTCTATCCTTTTGGAGATTTTTGCTCATTTACATTGAAACATAAACTAGAAGAAGTATTCTAAATTTACTGCAAAAGTAAACGGAAATGGACAGAACAATGCATCATTTCTCCCTCCAACCATCACAAGACCAATAGATGTAATAAGAGTTTCCAATTTAAAACGGCATCTTGGGAAAAACCAGAGGCATTTTGAAGAGAACGTTCTTCAAAATCCTGAGTCAAGGACAACAAAAATACACGAAATCAGATTCTCTGATCAAGCTGTAAGCAGGTTTCTGGTTACATCGTTGACACAACAAAAATCAACAGAGCAACAGAGAAAAATAGCTTTCCTATTCACTTTAATTAACAAGATCTTGATTTGTTTTTTTAAAGATTTCTATGAATCTGTTGATTTTCTGTAAAGCTGTTGAAACTTTTTATTTTATTTTATTGTAATGTGGTGAAGAGCTAGAGGGACTGACAACTTTTGACTCATTCTAAAATGTATTTTAGTTAATGTTTGAATTAAATCAGCTCTGGCTGAAATCTTAAGTGCATCCAGATGATGATCAGATGTTCATTTCCACGAGGTTTCAACAGATCGTTGTGCTAGTTTGGTTTTATATCACTTTAATCTACTCCAGCATAGAAATTTTATTTTGAAAATATCACACTGCAAAAACACAAAATCTTAACAAGAATTATTTTCTAGTTTCTAATGCAAATGTCTTAGATTACTTCATTTTTTTCCATGTTATGAATGAAATAATCTTCAAGTGGAACTAGTACCTATTTGTCAATGTTCAAGAATTATTGACGTAAAAAAAAAGCTCCAATATCTTGCTGAAACTTTACTTGTAAATTCGTTTTGTCTTATTATCAAACATTATCAAACCTTAAGATTTTTTTCCATTTTGACTTTACTATTAATATTCCTTTTTGCCTTTTGTTTTATTCATTTCAACTTCTATTTCATCATTTTGACTTTTTTCTTTGATTCTTCTTAAGTGTTGTGTGGTTTTTTTTGGACACTTGTGACCAGTTTCCAACAATATCCTAATAAACAAAATCCTAGAAGGAGAGAGTGTTTTTTCCTCTACGGCGGCTCAGGTTTCACTTTTGCTTTTCTGTCGTTTATTTGCGTCTCCCTGGCGCCACAACAACCGCTTTCAGAATCATATCGCTTTTCATCGACACCCACACACACTTGGACGCACTCAGCAGGTTACCTCAGCTCTCCTCTTCCCCGTCGCGCCGAATGCGTCAGATGAACTGACAGGTATTAAATGTAAGCCTTTCAATCCTGGACCAGATGGACGATTCCTCATTTAATACATGATACAGTCGCCTAAATGTACGGACAGCATAAGTGCGTCCATACAGAGATGAACGCCGTGACTTATTTAGTGGTGATGGCTGAGGGAAGGCCGGACCCAGCAAGTTTATCTCCACTCTGTGCGCCACTTTCTACACAACAGTGGAGCTCACGGCACTCTGTGGGCCTAGTCAGACTCAGGTTTGATTCGTCAGCTGCTGGAATCACAGGAGGCTTTCACTGTCGCCAAGGAAGGGATCACACACAAGCATCAGTGGAAAAAACACACAGAAAGACAGGCAGCAACTTTGAGTATGCAGGAAATGTTAATTATTTACAAGTCCAAGGGAGGATTTTCCCCGTTCTTTTAATTCCGTCGGTCTAAAGTTTTAATTCCTTGCGTCGCTGCAGCTGCAGCACCTCTGACCGGTTTTGTGTGTGAATCGATAAACTGTCACACGCTGAGGGAAACATTTGGTCTCGGTATTGATTCTGCCACAGCTTCTCTCTTTTCCCGCTCACCTCCACTCCGGCATTATGGGTGCAGACATGAAAAGAACAAGAAAGAAATACCTGGGCGCCCTTCGAGCGTCGTGTTGGAGGATTTCAGCTCCAACGTGACGACGCTGCTGTTTAGGGTTGTGAAATCATCCATCCGTCCATCCAAATAAATCTGTTTGTCGATTAAAACGCAGGTAGAAATGCATATGTTGGTATTTTAGACCTTAGTTGTTAGTTCCTGTGTGCTGTAAGCAGCCAGGCAGACCGAGCTGAGGAGAAGTCGACCGCAGGCGTTGCAGGGTGTCTCTCTGACATTTGATTATTGTTTTCCATTTCCCATCGGACTGCTCCACTCGCTGCTCGCTCTGGCACAGGAAAATGAGTCTAATGTGGTCAAACAAAGTCCTCCACACCTGTATAGCAAATCTGACTTGAGCTGTAACGTTTCTTATAAGATTAACAAGAAAGTAATAAAATAATTCTAATTATGGATGGGGAAAATACAACCATGGGAAGCTTGAGGACCTTTTTTGTTTCTGCTGCACAAACGTTTGTGCTCTCCACTCCTGGAGGACGACGCTTCTGGTTCACCAAACACAGGAAATGAAATAGTGCAATTACTGCCAGCAAGGTAGTATTAAAGATTTAATAGCCTATGAACACTATGGGTGTAGTTATGCTTCTCAGCTTCATATTGGACTTTTCAGGCTTTGGGTCTCCATGGTAACAATTAAGAGCCTCCCTTGGAGCTTGTAATGGCTTTAAAGGAAACAACGATGTGTGTGTGTGTTTGTGTGTGTGTGCGTGTGTGTGTGTGCTAATGCTTTGCACGTAAAACTAAATTTAATAAATAAATTGGAATTGTGAACTAAAATAGATTCCTAAGCTGTTTAGTGAAAGTATTTGATCACTTGATGCCACCTGAATGGAAGTTCACTGGTGTGAATAGAGTTGATTTGCTTCATAAATGTTTAGCCAAGTGGAGCTGAAGTCTTGTAAAGTTGGACTGATGCTTCGTCTGTGTCCCGTTTTCAATCTCCAACATCCTTAAAGTCTTGGTCCTACGGACGGCTACGCACACAGTCTGATGACGTCATGGACGGAGGCTTTTGTAGTTGCGCTCCTGCTGTTTGGAGTCTCACAGGGAGGAAGTAGAGCAGAGCAACTTGCCTGAACAACTGCATAATCTGAGCTTTCCAGAAACCCTCCACTTTTATGATTGTGCGGTGAAAAGGAAGAAATTTGGAGAAGGCTATAGTACTGGCTATTAATACCATAATCAGCTCATGCCACCTTATGCTCGTCTTTATTGCTTTAAGCTCTGCTTGACTCACTGTGAGGCTTTTATCACAGACTGAGTTGCGATAACTTATCTAAATGCTGATCGTATTTCTACCAATGCAAAAGACAACTTTTAGAGAAAATCAATCTGTTGCTCTTTGGCAGAATAACTAACAAATATTTAGGTTTTAACACAGTTTTGAACTTTTATTAGATTTAATGGGGCACCTTTCTTTTAGGAGATCATTTAAAGGGCCAGTATCACTTTTTTAACATCATGTTACGATGTTATTCCCTCTTCAGAAATATGCCTGGTGTTGCCTTGACTCTTGCATACATGTTTGAGGAATCCTGTAATCTCCTCCTGGAAAAGGATTTATTCAGCCTCCCTCGAGTTTCTATAGCAGGAAACACACAAATGGAGTTTCATCCTGGTTGTTTCACTAGTTGTCTTGGTTTCTCCAGGACAACGAGCCAGCATGTGCCGAGTGGAATGCAGCCATCATTATTTATAAATACACACAGCTTTCCCTATGGTGGGAAACAAATGGGCAAAAATATCATTGTTCTGTGTTTTTTTTTATTTGCAGTAGCCTAGATTTTGACATTTATTTATATACAATGCATCCATTTAATACTGTTAAGCATCACTTAATATTGCAGTTTGCTAGGGTTCTGCAAATTGCCTCCACAGATAACAATCTTTATGTAAACACAACCCATAAAGATGGTTTTATCTGAAAATAAAAGCACTTGGGAGGTTTTCCATCTGCAGACCAGCATCATGAGATGTATGGCAGGAGAGAAGAGGGAGGCTGAGGACCAGTGAGTGTCAAGATCCTTGAATACATTAGAAAGATGCCTCACTGTAATGAACTGCTAGATGAATGTCTAGAAACTTAAAGTTTCAAGCACCAACAGATTGAGTAAGAGTTGAAGAAAGTTTCATGAATGGCTACCAGGGGCTGGACTGGAGGAGGATGCAGAGGCACTAATGTGAGGCAGGACAGGAACAGTAGAGGTCAGGACCTGCCACACCACTCTGGACTCGAGATGCAGGCTGTATAAAAATGAATAATCCAGCATATAACAACTGGGTATAAAGCACTGATAGCCAAACCTCTGTAACCGATAATATACAGGTCGAGCGCAGCCTGGAGGCTTAGAGAGGAACTACAGAGGTTTTGAGATGAGAGGCCTCAGCAGGGTTAGTGTTTATTGGTGCATTTGGCCCTTTGACACCAAGACTGGAGGAGTTGGTGCCACTGATTCCAGTAACAACCTCTGAGACCTCCAGCAGAGAATGGAGGTCTCTCCCTCAGGTTTCCACAAGGCTGAAGTGGAGCCACCATGTTGGATGTGGCAAATTAGGAGTTATTACAAATATATATTGACGTATTACACCAGAATATTGTTCATTACTGTTGGGTCAAAAGAAAGCTGACATACTCATTCATGCTTCTATTTTGTTGCTGTGTTGTATCATATTTTTGTGGCTCGTACAAAACTAATCTTCCCTCCTCAGCTAGAAACTATAGATGGAAACTAGGTTTTCAACAAAAAAAGAGAAATGGAGCAAAAACTTCTTTTGTGAGCTCTATGTGGACCAAGTAGAGATTTAATATGTGCATGGAAACGATTTCGAAATGATGCTGACAACATCTGACAGAGACGTGCCGCAACAGTGGGAGTAATGGACCTCCAGAGTAGCAACTCTGCAGGCGGTTTCCGCATTCACACTGTAGGATATTACAAGAGATGTAGAAAAACTGTTCATGAAGTAGGACAACTCTGCTGGGGCAAATAAAAATGGATGAGGAGCAAATGCAGCAGGAGGCGACAGTGACATACAGGAGGATTAGTAGGTGGAAGGAGACTGGAGTTACAGAGAGGAGCTCCAAAACAAGAAGCTAAACTATTATGACGTACCTTAAAGTCATTTAAACATCTCGACAGACTTATTTTAAGAGAAAAAATATCTTTATTCAACAGAAGTTTGCAAAAATTTAACATCGGCATGAATGACATTTTGTGGTTTTTATCGGTTTGTTTGAACCAGAACAACTTATTATTTTGGATTCCTGCATCAATATAGTCAAAATTACTCAATAATTAAAATTATGTCTCACTGAGTTGCAGAGGTTTCCCACATAATTCTGGCTACTTTAAAAATATATATATCTTCCCAGAATCAGAAAAGTTCATTTTAATTTATTGGCTGTAAATATCAACATGTCTTCTAAAGGCCTGAGCTCAGAGCCATTCCTAAAGCTTAACATTGGTGAGCTTCCCTCCAGCTCCAAACCAGTTTGGATCAGCCTCAGACCCAAACCGCCATCCTCACCCGCAGACTGGAGGAAATTGGGTCTGATTTTTAGTGACAACCATGAAACTACCAAGGTTTCAACTGACTATGAATTGAAAACAACCAATGTCAAAACCCAGAGTAAAATTAATTTTACATCGTCTTAGACTGGAAGGATTCTGGCCATGAAAGGAGACCTTTTCGTCTAACTTTTCTGGTGTTTCCGAAGGTCTTCTGGATCAAATAAGTTAAATTATTTGACCTTGAAGACAAGAATGATCTTTAGAGGAGTCCAGTTGAAGTTTTCACAGAAGAAGCACTTCACCACATGTTGAGCCTGGTGATTTATGGCAGATGTATTTCTATGGCAACGTCTAGTTGTGTTTAACCTGAGTTTGAACTCAGTGAACTGCTGGATCGGAGGCCGACTGAAGCATAAAGTTACATCATAACAAAAATAAATAAATAAATTCAGACATTGCACAGTTGAAGTCGTTGTGTTGGAGTTCTCTGTTTGGCTCGTCTTTATTACAAGCCAAGATGTATTAAATTATTGGTTCTCTCATGTAAGAAGTCATATGAGAGAAATGGCTGCTAGTCAAATCATTCGTGCAGAGTTTTTTTTTTTGTTTGTTTTTGCAGCTAAACATTTGTCTTTAACATGTAAATGACAATAAAACCTCTTATGGCACCAAAGTCTTGCTCTGCCACGTCGGTTTCTTTCACAGTGAATGTTGGCTGCTTTGAAATATTTGCTTTCTGCAAGAGTGATGAAACAATTTGAAGATTTTTGTTAAGCAAACGATAAATTCCCCTTTGCATCTGATGTCGAAGAAGTTACACCACTTTAATATGACTAGCTTATTTGTGTGTTTGGTTTGTTTTTCCCATTTAGCTGGAAGAAACACTACAAATGAGGAGCTGGAGAGCATGTTGGAGAGTGACAACCCTGCCATCTTTACCTCTGGGGTAAGCGACTCTATAGAAATGTTTTTTAAAAAAGTATCTTATTCTGTCTTGCTGTTATTTTCTCGTCTCTTTTAATCCTCAGATAATAATGGATAACATCACCCAACAAGCAATGAATGAGATCGAGACGCGGCACAACGAGATCATCAAGCTGGAAAACAGCATCAGGGAACTTCATGACATGTTCATGGATATGGCCATGTTGGTGGAGAGCCAGGTGAAAACCACACTCCTTCTCTCTGTGTGTTTCTATCCAACTGTCCAGAGATGAGATTTTAAAAGGGTTTTCCTCATTTAGATTCTTTATTAATGTTCAGGAAGCTGCAGGTTTTAATTTGCAGACAATAAGTTCAGAGGTAGCCCACCTTCCACTTCCAACAGGTTCTCCATGCTGTGTGTCTTAGCAAATGTACTATTTTGGGTCAGATCAGTTTTGGTTTAAGGACAGTGGGCCTTTATTTATTCATTTTTAAAGTTGCTTGGATTTCTGGAGACAAGCTTTATCTGTGTAACTGCTGCATTAAAAAAACAACAACACACTGTCTTCTCAACTGTTGAAGAAATATAAAGCTTTTCAGACCTTTACTTTTTATATTATCAAGTTAGAAGCATGGATAACATCACTTGGTTACAAATGCTGTCTTGTACAAACTGAGTGATTCTGGGGATCATTCAGATGCTAATCCAGAGACGTAATTCCTTAAATCCTTACACACACACATCAGTAATCCTTCGGTGCAGAGTTGTGTCTGCAGTCAGAGAACTTCAGTCCGCCATGTCTGACTGCAGGAGTGTGGGCTGAACTCCGTACAGAGAAAACCTACATCAGCTAATAACATGGAGGATTAAAGAAAAATGAAACGCATCAACATCTATTTAGATTTCTTGATGCCATTATTAGAACAAATATAGACAAGTGAAATCAAACATAATGGCAAAAATGCATTTACACCTACATGTATCACAAGCATTCTTATCTGAATGCCTGAACCTCTTTTATAAAAATGAAACAACAACAAGGTGATGATGTTAAACATTTACATAAATTAGAATAAAACAAACAATAGCTGCGTTTTTTATTACAATTGTGTACAAAATTGTAACGCTGTTTCCATAAAAAATAAAAATAAAAAATCTGTACACGTAATAAGTAGCTAAAAGTTTTGGCATGACGGGTATAAATTCTTTTGTGAGATGTGTTTGTATTTTATCCATGGCAGTGGCGCTCAGAGGAGACGTCACAGTGACAATCCCCTTATATTGTATTGTTTTAGATATTTCACCTCATGCGTTGTTTACCACTGAATTTCTGTCACCCCCAGAAATCTGGTTTTATGCACTTTTAGTTACAACCTCACTTATCACACATGTTCTGCTGTTTTACTGGAATATATCTGTTTTAAAGCATTAGTTCCCTTCCCACTGCTTTACATCTTTACCAGAATAAATAACGAAGTCATTTGATTGGTTATGTCACTTAAACATAATAATAAGTTTTGTTCCTAACACAGAACTTTGTGGTACCCCAAAAGTTCAACCTTTAGTCAAAATGCATTATATCTACACACCAATATCTATAGTGTAATTTCTCCAACCATATGCCTTTCATCTACGGTAATATCAAATCTCTACAAAATTTTCTTCAACATCAAGAGGTTTTTTTTAAAGACATGCTGCTTACAGTTTAATTCCATATCACTTTTGTAATTTCTCTGTCATCTAAGAGCTGCGGTTCTTCCATCGATGTAGTTATTAACTCTAAACAAACACCAAAAGTTAGTCATTAAACTGCATTTGAAATATGAACGGAGGGAATGTTGTCTCCTGAATGTTGCATCAACTCCTCTGTCAGTAAATTGTCATAACAAAATAAGGACACTGGTTTTAATTGAAGGTAATTGCATGCTTGTGTATTAAAATTCAAATTTTAATTTACTTTCCTCATAGTATGAGATCACACTCAGACGAAAATGTAATTTTGCCATTTCAGCATTGCTCTGTTTCTGTCTCTCTATCTGCTTTCTCCTCTTTGTGTTCTCACAACCCTGTCACCACTGCAATGACTCTAAGCTCTAGACAACACAGAAAGCTCCTTCCAATAAGACAAGGTAATAAGAGTCTGTTTATAATTTTATTATGTTGTGAATTAAATCTTTGTTTGTTTTATTGCATGCATGCTGTGCAGACTGGCTATAAATTGGACTTTGTAATTGTTTTATGATCACAAATTTACAATAATTATGTTTTGTTGTTGCAATGGGGAGCCGCTTTCAGACTTTGGTCGAAATCTATTTATGTCTGAATCACAGTTATGGTTAGTCAAATCTTGGACATAAATTTAAATTATTTGTGTGTGTTTCTTTAAAGCTGAAATCAGGCTTGTTGCTAACTGGGAACAGAGTTGGAAATATTTCACAGAGAAACAAAACCGTACCATGAAGATGACCTTGTGCTCCGGTGGCATGAAATGTCTGCTGAACTTATCAAAGGCATTATTGGTTTTGAATTTCCCTCCGGTTTTGTGGATAATAAATGTTTTGCCTGAAAATTAAACAAACTTCAATAAACCAGATATTTTCTTATTGGTCTATTTTCACACAAAAGATGTTGGTTAGTGATAAACAGAGAACAATGTGACAATGTGTGGTGGAAGAGGAGTGAAATGCTTTGGAAAATAAAAGCTGTGGGTGTTACAGGAAAACAGGGCTGGGAACCATTGATCTATGTGATGCATTTCTGCTTTTTCACCAACGCGCTCTCTGCCTTCATGTTCTGTGTGCAGGGCGAACTGGTGAACAACGTCGAGCGGAGCGTTCTGGGCGCTCAGGAATATGTGGAGGAAGCAAAGGAGCGCATCCCGAAATGCAAAAAGTTCAAAAAGACCAACAGACGGGTGACATATTCATCTCCTTTTCTTTCTCCTTCTCCTTCCCTTCACCTCCTCTCTCTTCCTACATCCACTCCTCATGCTCCTGCCCACACACCTTCTTTCTTCTTCCTGTCCGTCTCCCACTCCTCCTCCCTCTAACTAACCTTCCTAGGGGGAAATGATAGACCGCATAGAGTACAATGTGGACCACTCGGTAGACTATGTGGAGAGGGCGGTATCAGACACTAAGAAGGCGGTTAAGTACCAGAGTAAAGCCCGGAGGGTGAGTGTCTGCGACGAATGCGCATGCGCAGCAAAACGCTGCTTCAGAAGCATTTGCATGGCCCCAAGTGGAGTGGAGTGCTGGCTGTGGTCTGTGTTGCATGGATGTTTAGCTGTTGTACAGTTTGCATGCAAAGCGTTCAAGTGTTGGGATTGGATTGAATTGTGGCACCGACTGGAAGACGAGGCTGTGTTGACCTCTGGTGGTACCAACTCACTCAGGATAGTCTGTCTCTACAGGCATCTTTGGATTTTTGTTTTAAGTATCAGATTCAGGGGAATTACGGAGCTCAGAGATGACCACAAATTTAGGCTCTGCCTCTAAATCAATCAATGACCTCAGAGATCATAATTACAGAAACAAAAGTGCAGGAAGTGTCTCATCTCTCATTCTTCTCATGATTCTTTTGATTATTTTTCTTTTTTTGCACTTCAGTGTGATTGTCTTCTAAATCCAACTGCATCTTTTTTATATCAATATTTACACATAAATCAATCTGCTGTAGCAACTGATAGAGCAACAAAGTTATATGTGTGTTAAAATCTGTCATCGGTCTTGTCAAAAATCAATGACTCAATGTTTCAGTTTCCAACAGTAATTCATCTGAAAGAGTTATTCTTCATCAAGCGGCTCTAAATGGACACTTTTCCAGGAAGGAGTTTAGTTTGTATATTGCAAAAAATGTAATAATTACATCAGAACTAGCCACTTATTTATTCGATTATTAACTTCTCAGTGATCACAGTGATATCTTTTAAGAGTCAATGAAGTAAAAAAAACTTTTTAATTTCTATGGTAAAAAAAAAAGAAAATCTAAACGTTCTGCTAATTTCTCTCTCTCTTTTTATTTTACCCAACTAGATTTAAAAAATAATGTCCTTGAGAAAAGAAATGACTTTTTGACCCTGAACCAAGCTTTATTGGAAAATAAAATGCACGTCATTCGGCCTGAGACGTGTTTTGCTGTTTTCTCGTTGAACTGGACCAGATATGTTGACCCATTTGTTTTTAGCTCCCCTCCGCTCAGCTTCACTCCCAGGCCATCTCTCTCTGCTTAACCCAAGGCTGGTTTTGTGGAAGAGAGTTTAAGCTTGAATTAAGTAGCCAAGGTCGTTGGATGGTTTCCCATCTTTCAGCCTAACAATGTCAAATCCAGCTTCTTTAACTCGAAGGAGAACTTCTGAAAGAAAATGGAACCATTCTGCCCCCTGCTGGTTAAAAACAGCACTAATCCACTCCTTCTTTCTCTCCTTTTCTTTTTTTCATCTGTTGTTCCTTTTTCTTTCTCTATTTGTGTCTTGCTTGTTTTTCCTGGTGACCCTTTGTTTGACATGTTGTTCTCCCTGTCCCCCATCCAGAAAATGATCCTGATAGGTGGTTGTGTCACAGTGTGTGTCTTCATCCTCATTATTTCTCTTGCCATCGGCCTCAGTTAGGACCCTGACACGCTGTTTGCTGCTCTAGAAGTGGCTCAATAATTTAGTGTCACCGTTGTAAGCGAGCACTCAAACTGTGTGGGACTAATTAATATTGTCTGTGTTATTTTATATTGCTCTTGCACATGTTGTGTTTTTTTTATTTTGCACGTTTTCTAAAATTACAAAATGTTGCTTACTTCTCAAACTTTAGCAGCTATTCTAATTATCATATGCCTCTCTGAATAGTTCTTGGACAGCAAATCTTTGTCAGAACTTGTGGATGCAAAGTTTTGAATAAGCACCATAAAAAAATACTTTTTCATATAATCTAGTAAAACTATTTTAAGTTTCAGCAAGCTCACACCGATGTGACATCTTTCCACTTCAGGTAGAGAAACTATTGCCGGCTTAACCCTTTAAATGTACTAGCGTAGCGTTGATGTATGTTTCACCACAAAAACGCAGTTCATTTTGCTCAGACACGGAGGAAAATCACATATTTAATTTAATGAAGTAATCTCCAGACATTTCCTACTTATATAATTAGTAAAAAAAAAACACAGTGAAATAATTTGTCATATCTGAGAAAATTCCCAAAGCGAACACCCATCAACAGTCTGGCTGCCGACTTCTCCAGAGCCGTCCGTCTCCGCTGGGATGGCAAATGTTTTCTGTCCTTATCCCTCTGCCCTGAATTGAACCCAAGATTCAGGCTGTTATAATCACACAAAAAGTGCAGAGAGACGAAGCAAGTGGTGCTCACTCTATCATTTTCTGTGTTGCCATTAGCAGCCATAAATCTGTTTCACGTTTTCACATCTGAAGTGTCACAAAAGCAATCCAGTTAGTTTTTAAAGTAATATAACGCCACACTCTGCTGTCACTTAGGCTGCGCCATTTTTCATATATGGTAATGGTTTTTCCCTTTAGAGAGGCTCAACTCCGTTGGATGATTTTGTATCAGGAAATCTTTCCTGATACAAAATCAGAAAAGACAGGAAATTAACTTTTTCCTGAGGAAGTCTTGGGGGAGGGGGGGAAGCAAATAATGATTTGCTTTGAAAAAGTACAGAAAGGTTCATTAAAAGGTTCATTTTATATATTTCATTGTTTTGGCTTGAAAATATGATCCCTTTTACCTTTTTAGTTCAGGACAGATTTGGAATAAAGTCTTGTGATAACATATCATGACAATTTGTTCTAGCATTTTGCATGTGTTAAGATATTTACAGCAAACTTTTGCGTAAATGTTGCTTAGGTTGAGGCTATTCGACAGAGACCCATATCAACAATCTGATCGACATGCCAACATTAAGATTTGCCTTTTTGATTTGAAGATTGAACAAGTAGTAGAAATCAATTATGTCATGAGAAATGCTCCAACTGAGAATAACTGTAATATAAGTCCATTATTTGACCTTTGGTTCCCATCATTTAGCTCTTCTAAATTACAACAAATCATCTTGTTTTTATTTTGTCGAACACTGGTTGCTTATGAATGATATTTATTGAGATAGTGTTAAAAACCTGTATTGACCTTTTTCTGCCACCAGAGGGAGCTAAGGTTGATTCTCTGACCTTTTAACACTGCGGAGTGATTGTGTTTGTTGGCAGAGAGAACTCAATATGCTATAATTTAAGACGGATTGATCTGATCTCATGTTTTTATCTTGAAATACTCTATTAAATCAAGCAATCTCTAAAAAGTGAAATTCTAGTTTATTGTCGTGACGACAGTAACTTTAATTTCAGCTGAATTTCCTCTCAGAGGACAAAAACGTTTATAGCTTGCTGTAAACATTGCAGCATTCTTAAATTTGTGAAGAATTGATTATAATCTTAAATGATAATCTTACGTTTCACTGAGTTCTCTCTCCCTGTAAAGCTTAACGTTATCTTTTAAGTTGTTGAACAAAGTGCATGAAGCAAATATTCAGACGTGAGCTTTTACAAATCCTTGTAATAGTTGCACTCCGAGAATTTCCTGAGATTATTTTATGTTATTAAATCCCACTTTTGTTTTCTGAGTTCCACTTTGTTCAAATGTATTAAAGCTCTGTTCATACTGCTAACATGTTTTCTTCTCTTTCCTGTCTGCTGCGTGGAACTTTTATTTTTTTTATGTTATTATTCTTTTTTTTAACTCTGTAGAAGAAAATCATGATCATTATATGCTGTGTGATTTTGGGAATTGTCATTGCTTCCATAGTTGGAGGAACTTTGTCTTAAAGCTCAGCCACTGTCACACTGAAACACACACTCAGTCACAAAACTACACACGCGCACATACACACACACACACAGACACACGCACACACACAAATGAAAACAGGCAAAGCCCGTTTATTCAGTGTCCTGTAAGAAAAACTACAATCCAGAACGGCGTTTCCCAACCCTGGTCCTCAGGTCCTTTCGTTTGTAGATGTTTTCCTTTCTACCTGATTCTGCTGAATGAAGTCAATTGGCCCAATTGATCAAAATCAGGTTTTCCGAAGCAGAGAAACATCTAAAGCGTCCGTGACGGTTCATCCTGAGGGTCGGCGTTGGAAACGACGGATCTGGAACGTGCTTAGCACACAGTGTGTCACGTATAATGCATTCTGCAAATAGTGTACAGGACCAGAGGTGATCTCGCATGAGTTGCTATTTTGTAAACATGTGGTGCTGCAAATTGTTCATCTGGATGTTGTTAAAGGGTCTGATGTTTCCGGAAGCGGGACGTCACTCGATGGTACGTATTCTTAGGCATCCCAGTTCGCAAATAAGACACTACTTTGTTTGTACTCTCTGTTTTGTGTTGTACAAGCGAAGTGATGGGTCACTCACCTGCAGTGTTTTCACAGACAATATTTTACCTATTGATTTGTAGCTTTTTTTAAATATATGTGCATATTTTATTTGTTTCCTTCAAAGCCCTGCATGGTGAAGTGTTGTTTTGTGTTCAGATGCAAGGGGAGGGGGGGACTGGAAAAAGAAAACTAACCATGTACAGACGTAAATGTGTTTGCTTGTTGAATCCTCACACTGCCAAACTTATTCTGTTTTTCTGGGGGGTTTTATACACATCTGAAGAAGTTAAACTGTTTTTTTAGTTTATTTCTGACCTAGCTAGTGTGGCTCTCTGTTTGTTTGTATGCATGTATGTTTAAGAACAAATGTTCTGTAGCTTCTTGGACTGTCAAGTCAAGCTGGAGTGTTGGTTGCGTAGCCACCCGTGTCTTGATTTTTTTTATTTGTTATTGATACAAAGCTCTCTAACACTGCCAGTCAGTTTAGCTAAGCTAAGCAGAGTCTCACCTACTTACATAAAAATGTATTTCTGCTTAATTTACGTAAATATTTAACAGCGCATTTTATTTTCTCGGGCTACTTCTTTATCTCCTCGACTAGTCGATGACAGTATGAACACATAGTCAGAGGCCCTCATGCATTTTTATGGACACATTCAAACTTGCAACCGTGTTGCTATGTTGCCTACTCAATGTGTTGCCTTTCTGTTGTATTGTGTTAAACTGGTTTTCTTTGTTTTGTACTTGTTTTTTCTGTTTTCAAGTAAAGTCTATTTGGAAAATGATCTGAAGATGTTGTGTTTTGATTCGCAGTTGTTTCTGGTCGAGGAGGAAACGACACATCCTCCCTCCATGTTCATACTCTAGTCAATACAAGTAATATGTTACATTAGAATGGTGTTAAAAGGTTCATTTCAGTAACTCAGCCCACTAAGTTAAACAAGTTATGTAGACCAATTGATGTTTTCAAGTCTTTTTTATCTAGTTATGAAGATTTTTCACTTATAGTGAATGAAAATGTGACATTGATGATTAGAATAACTGATCAGACCAAAAATATTTGTAACGATGCCGTCATATTAGAAGAAATGTTTAATATGAGCTTCAAGGTCGTTACTTTCAAAAGGCACTTTTAATCTGATTAACGGATCTCATCAAAAACCATATTTTAATTTATTGAAGGTGGCTGCATTTTAACCACAAATGAATGAGACACAGACACACAGATATTTTCTGTCTGCTGAGCCGGCGCTGAAAATGCTTTATTTCTATAACCTTGTTTTTTTATGCAGAAAAGAATCTCCTTCAATCAACTCTCTATGTAATTCTTGTTTCCGTGTTTTTGTGGTACCATGTTTTTGTTTTTTTTAATGAATTAGCTGCATTGACTTGTGATGCTGCAAGCTCATCTGATTGGCTGTTTAGATATCTGGTCAAACCAGGTTGACTAAACGGAGGCAGCAGCTTCCTCATATCACTGAAATTAATCCACTGTGTCAACAACTTGCATTTATGTTTGTTCTCAAAATGAACCAGATCTGTTTTATCAGTTGGCTGCACGCATTCAAGCAGAACTGGAGTTGGGTTTTTTACTGGAAAACAAAATGTTATTTCACATAAACAGAAACTTTTATGACCAGCTTTTTTTCCACACTTCCTAGGAGGGGGCGGGGGGAGAACGATTTATGTTGCATCCACCTAAATGTGTAGTTGCGCCACTGCTTTTGAAACCACTTTATTTGTTATCCAGACTTATTTTATATATTTCTCTGCAGGATAGTGAAGATAAGCTCATGATATCTTCTGTAAAATAAAAATGGGGCTAATTTCCAGTTTAAGTACAAACTATAAGGTAGACATTAAAAAAAGAAAGGTAAATGTAGCAACAGATAGATTTATCAAATTGTTTCAGTGGCCTGGAAAAAGGTAGAAGCGCCTGGTTAGAGTGCATCTGTCTTTTGTTGGCATTTGTCTTTTGGTTTCATCAGGAAAGTCTTCGAAGCGCTGCATGACCTGCAGAATAGAAACAGACAAAAATGACTCTTTCCACTCTGTTCTGTTTTCTTTTTTTTCAGTTTTCAACGTTGTGCCATCTGAAAAACAACAAAAAAAGTACTTTTCTGAAAAGTTCATCAATGTCATCCTGGTGGGAGCAGGTGTTGAAGACTTCAACAATGTACTGAATCAGGAAGGAGCCCAAATCCTCTCTTCTGTATGACACAGTATCTGTAAAAAGAAAAAGTTTTCTTACATGCAGTTACTGATTTCTGATTATAATCTGAAAACAAAAACAAAAAAAAACTGCACCCAGTTGATTTAAGACACAAACTGACCAGGCGTGCTTGACAGGAGGGAAATGCAGTCCTTTTCCTTGTGAACGTATCGAATGGAGTCTTCAACAATGCCGCCTTTGGGAGAGGGTGGTCGGTACGACGCCTCGTCTGACACCACGCTGGATTTCGGGCTGTCGCTAACAATGGCAGCTCCTTCCGAAGCTGTTAGCAAACGAGCAATAATTACAGTTGGATCTGAGCCTAACTGCAGCCTCAAACTCGGGGTGAATGATGGCCACCTCCTCTGCAGGCCTGGATGATGATGACCTTGGGTTTGTCCATCAATGCGGAGCATTTTTGTGGGCCAAGATATTTGTAGATTTTGTCAACGGGGAATTCGTCTGGTTTGTCTTGCCTGTGGTCGACTCCGAGTACCAGACCCCGTTTTCCATGAGACATGATCACCACAAACACGCTGTCTGTTTCTTTCAGTTTGGGGTGTGTGATGAATTCACGCAGGGCCTTTTCAATGCCCTGTTGAAAACAAAAACCAACATCAGCCAGTGTTTTATGAACTCATAAAATAGATGAGACATCTTAGGTACAACAACCCTTATGTTCTGGTATGTAGAATCTTTTTTTTTTCATCCTTATAACTTTCCGTCATGTAGAAGAGGTACGACTCTGACTTTATTCGTGAAATTGAGAGTTGCACCTGAAAGCGAACGCCGTGATTTTACTACTTGTTGACAGAAACTAAAACAATAGCTGGATCAACCATCAAGTTGAGACAAGTGCAGTAAGAGTTTCACCTGAAGGCAGTGCAGGGTTTAAAGATCCTGGGTTTTGATTGTGCAGCCGTGCACATCAACAAAAGTTTAGGATTTCATATAAAACGTCTTTAAAACATGCCTAGAAAAATGTTTTGATTGAATAAGAGTTACAGTTTATGGCTTAGGTTACAATGCATCACATTTTTTATACATTTTAGCTGCTAAAATGTTACTGCTGCTTAGTGCAGGGTTCACAGTTTTGCTGCTATAGAGGTTACAGCAAAATATAACCGTTCTGAATTGGAAGAAAACTATTTCAAAAAGAATACCCGTTTTAATATTTTTCTTGCAATTTGAGATTTTCCAAATTAAGGAATAAACCAAAACTAATGTTACCTTGTAAGAAAGGTTTGCTTTGCCCATAGTGTCTTAACCTTTACATTTTGTAGCTTTTGCATTTGAATCTTCTTATAAATGCAACAGTTAAATACAAAGACATTTTTAAAAATGAGTTTAAACTACCTTTGCTGTGAGGTCGTTGTGCTTCACCACTTCGTACTGCAGGGATGAGAGCAAATTCAACATGTTCTCCTCGTCCTTCTCAGCTCCCTTTCTGGTTAAGTCTTCGTCAGTAAAGTTTCTGTTGGTGATCAAAAGGGCCACACGGCTTTTCAGAGACTTTTCGGACACTTTGTAAATCTGGAAAAACAAGAGTAGTGCAACAATACAGGACTGAATACATCATTTAGAAACAATGATTTTACTTTTAACTGTACAATCGACAGCTTGTCATTGGTTATATCCCCTTTTCAGGCAGTCTGACTACAGGTATTTATGTCAGGTAAAGAGAATATTTTGATTTTAATGGTAAAACTTTACGTCTGGATCATTCATTTTTGTCGTCCTCTCAGAGTCAGACACGGGGATGAGTCTGTTTGACCAGGTTCTCTGTGCCGGAGGAGCTGGATCTGAGAAAAACGAAACACAACATTAGTGTTGCTATGATGTCAAAGTATTATTTTTATCCTTCATAACAATATAAGGCTTTCCCTGCAGTCTGACCCGATTGACTTTGTGAATTGGGGAACAGCTCGGAGTGCAGCATTTCATCTCTGGTTTTAATGTGGTCGATGAGCATCTGGCTGCCTCTTTTGCCCTTCTTCCTCACGTTGTCGATGAGGCACCGCGCCATGTCTGCTTTGGTGCTGTTGTCCTCGAGCACAGATTCCACCTCGCCATCGTTCAACAAACGATCCTCCAAAAGGTCGTCCAGGAGCTGCTTGAGCATGGACTTTGACACCTTCTCCACAAATTTGCTGCGGACTTTGAAAAGCTCCTGATCTGCAATAAAATATTTAAAAAATACAGCTGTGAAAATCTTGACAAAGGGGAAAAAAAGTGAGCAGTGAATAAATCCTAAATCGTGAAGCCTTACCTGCCATTGGTCAGACTTGAGGAGACGAATGCCTGGTCCTCTGAAAGTCACGGATGTGTGTGTTTGTGTTGAGGAATTCAGTCTGCTTATAAAAGCATGCTCATTGTTACACTAGGAACAGGTTCTGACTGGCTGCTGAAGATGTGAACCCTGAGAACTATAATGAATTCAGTTATGTAATCTGGTTGAATAATATTCTCAGCAAGTGAAGAAAATAAAAAGCAAGTAATGAAAAACCTGTAATAATCTTTAACATGGTTAAATATCATTTTAGAGCTACATTCATTCCAGGTTTTCACTTTCCGCTGATCACATGCACATCAGCTAAAGCTCCTTTTTCACTATGAACATACAGATCGAATGTCATACCTGTTTGCGTTTCTCCCAGGCTTTCTATGTGCATCACTTACAAGACATTCATACCATTTCAACCCTTTGTTACACTTTGCCACATTGCAGCTATAAACTTTGATGTACTTTAATGGGATTTTATGATGCAGACCAACACAAAGCGGTGCATAAATGTCATATAGAAGGAAAGGTATACGTTTTTTATATATTGTTTTTAATTAAAACTTCAAAACTTTGGTCTTGAGTTGATCTAGGATTAGTCAGTTGTTGCTTTTCATTTTCACATAGTTTGTCATAATAATTCTTGTAGATTTGTTTTGTTTGTATATGATATTGACACCAATGCACACCCTTTTCTGATTTTCAGGTTTTCTTTTTATAATTGCTCACTATACTTTAAATCCCCTTAAAGCGCTTTGAGTTGTAACATGTCAAAATGTGAAACGTTCACAAAACTATGTTTTTATTTTATTTATTAAAACTGCCACCATGTTGCGACTTTACGGTAAGACGCAGTTGGTCTGTGGACAGATGGAGCTGCTCCACCTCCTCCCAGCGCCACTACTGAGGTCTGCAGAAAGGCCCGGTCAACAACAACCAATCAGAGACAACAGAAATGGCTTGATCCAGGAGTGAAGACCTGTCGAGTTTTATGTATTCAGTATAAAAAGATTACAACCAGTCAGACCCAGAAAATGTCCAGATAACTAAGAGGTATTCCCATTGTTTTCTCCACCTTATATTTAGTTTTCTGTGAGCAACGTTTGCTCATAACCCCCCTCTGCACAAAGCTGTTCCACATGTTGAGCGTCTGCATGTTGTTGCAGGTTTAGCCTCTATGCTGTAGAACGAGATTCCAGAAATATTAGGGTTTAGAGTGTGTTCAGTGTTCAGTGTTTGTTTTCCAGTTTCATTCCTCCTGCATCATCGGTTTCAGTGCTGCTCGGTGAATATTTAGCCTGTCCCAACATGAGCCACTTATAGACTTTTATTCTTCCCCTGCGGCCAGCAGGATCCCAGCACTCACTTCCCATATTTCACATGTTTACTATGGTAAATGACAGATGCGCTGTGTGAGTATGCGTGCAACAAATTTAATATAGAAAAGAGAAGAAGACACTTTTTTGTGTCTTCTTCTGTGTGTCTTCACTATAATATTTGCAAGATTATAGTGAATAAATTAAGTCTTTTAAAATTTTTCTAAAACTTCCAGATTATTTTGGGAACTTTAAAAATTAATCTAGAATATTTTTTTCTGACCTTCACTTCTTGCACAAGTGATTTTAATATGTAATTATACAACCGAGTTCAGTAATTATCAGTAATACAGCGGTTGCAAAAACTGCATTTGGTATGAGCACTGAAGATTGGGAGTTTCTCAAAATGTAGAAATGTTTACCAATACTTTGCAATCTGAAAAGCATTTCAGAAGTATTTTTATTTTGAGGTAGTTTTAATTAAATGTTTCCATGTTTTTGTGCAGAATGCAGGCTGAGGAATAAAAACATCAAGACGTTTAGAGTAGCTAAGATTACAGCGTCTCCGTAATCACGGCGCTGAAGATTTATGTTTCTTTTCCATGCAACTGGGAGCTGGTCTTGGCAGAGGCCTTTCATTGTGTTGGTTCTTCCTGTTACCAGGTAACCTCACCACTGCTGCATCGAATCTGCTCTTTTGTTTAGATGTCACTGATAAGCATGATCTACTAAGTCTGACTAAATTTAATTAAACTAGGTTATAAACTATATGAATTAGACGTGTTTGCCTTGTAAAGAATCCTCTAATTATGTTTTTTTTGTGGATTCAAAAAAAATGTAGGGAATTTTTTTTTACATTTTGCTCCTGTCTTCAATATCAAGAAGTAAATGGTATTATTTTAGGCTTTGTCTGCTGGGAAACTCACTTGAGTTGGAGGAAAACTTGCTCAAGAGTTGAAGTTTCAGCGAAAGTCGCAGCCGCGTTTCCCCATCAGATACGCCCCCCCCCCCTCCGTCTTCTTGCTGCTCCACCCCGCCACGTGAAAATACGCGCGTGATGAGCACGCGCGTATTTTGCGAGCGTGCTCATCACGGGCTGGTATATA